>JAOVVA010000016.1:14423588-14433622 GCA_028565275.1 Leiocassis micropogon
TAACCATTTATTAAAAATGTTACAAAAAACCACATGCTTTCAAAGGGTGTCCTAATTTTTTCACATGACTGTACATACATAGTGTATGCACAGATTCGTTTGTACTCGTAAGAACACCTGAAAGCGCGTGACCTCTCCTGACTTATGGCAGATCAAACAGGAATATGCAGTTTGATTAGAGAAGGAATGCAGTGTGCTCATTCTCTGACCACAAGCAGGAACAAGTCCCAGCTTTCCCTAAGGTGAGAGAGATAGAGAGCAAGTACCTACACTACACTACACTACACTACACTACACTACACTACCACTTACACTTCACTACGACTACCTGGGGATGAAAATCAGTGTCTTAGGAAAGGTTGTAATAAAAATAAAAATTAAAAAAGTCTAGAAAATAGGAATTCCAATCAGAACTCAGTATAAAACCTTTGACAGCGTTATTGTGCATACTGCGCTCTACAGATATGAGGGTTTGGGTCCAAACATGAACTGTACAAAAACAAACCCTAAATCAAACTTAAATCAAGTACCAAAAACACAATGTACTGTGGCATGAAACACTGAAAACCCAATAGTTCAGCCCTACGCCCAGTCCCTCAACACACAACAGACCAGCACTGATCAATGCAGTCTAATCAGAGTCTAACAAATGACTGAACAGATGAGAAATGTGTGTACAGTATAAAAAGGTACTGGGACCGTCAGAACCAAACCCAGTCCACATTACACCACATTACACAGCTGTCCTGTTGGAGTATCTGTGAACTGCCAGAGACAAAAAGCAGAGATAGCTCTTGACAAAGTAAAGGCTGAATAAGAGCCTGGTAAACAGGAGAAACTAGCACAAGGAGAACCTGGAACTCAGGAGATTCTGGTATACGGATGAAACTTAGGTTATCATGTGTTCCCAGTTCTCTTGCATTCCGGGTTCTCCCATGTTCAAGGTTGTGCTGTGTCCATAGTTTTTTCGTGCTCCAGGTTCTCTTGTGTTTCAGGTTTTTTCATGCTCAAGGTTCTCCCATGTTCTAAGGTGTTATAAACACAGTAGAACATGGGACACAGGACAACTCAGGACACAGTGGAACTTGGAACATGGAGGAACCTGGAACACAGGGGAAACTGAACATGGAAGAACCTTGAGCTCGAGAGAACCTGGAGCACAAGAAAACTCTAAGGAGACAGCACACCATGGGACACAGCAGAACCTTGAACATGGGAGAACCCGGAATGCAAGGGAACTGGGAACACATGATAACCTTGTACATGAGAGAACCTTGAAAATGGAAGAAGCTGGAACACAAGAGAACCTGAAACATTAGAAAACCATCAACACAGAAAAGCCTGCAGTATGGGAGAATTTGGAACATGGAGAACCCGGTATACAGGAGAACCTGGTACAAGGGAGAACCTGGCTGGTGAGGCCGAGATAGAGCTGCATTTTCTCCTCGAGTGCCAAAAAATATGGACACAAAAAAAAAAAACACCTTCACTAAAACAACCTGACACAAAATATCACATTTCTGCAGAGGAACAGAATTCACCATGCTGAGGGACAATGAGACACACAATATGTCCACTCACTGACCCGTCAGGTTTGTTTAATATTTACATTACTTTTCTAATGTTTATGCATAAATGTATATACATAATGTATATTATTTTTTATAATGCTTAGTTCAATCTATTCTGCACTATTAAAAAAACTATTTCAAAATGCCTGCATATACAGCACAGCTGAACTGAACTAAGAAACAAAGAGACAGGAGTCAAGACAGAGAGATATAAAGTGAGACAGAGATGGAAAAATAGAGAGATGGAGACACACGTACACAGAAGCTCTGGTTTGTAAATGTGTTTTCCCATTAAAACAAAAATGGAAGGTTGCAAACAGCAAAACCCTGAACACGGGCGACGCCATGATCTCCATATGGTTTCACGCTGCACCTGCAAAAAGCCTTCGTACTGCCAAGCGCTCCTTTGACCTTGCCATATCGTCTCATTTTATTCCTGCCACAGACCCTGGAAGCTGCATTCCTCTCACTTAGCAGGGCTTTCAAAATACGCTCTTGGCCTCGTTTCATATGCACCGCTCAGTATGAGCTTCAGGAAGCCTGCCATCAAGCCCTGCAGGGGAATGTGAGACAACGAGACAAAGATCCAGTAAAAGGAGGAAAGGAATACAGAGGACGCTACTAGACACAGTGTTAGACTATAGTTAATGTTAAAAGAAATAACAAGATAAAAATTAGTGCATTTTCCACATTTTACGGCACATACTGTAATGAAGGGTTGGACATCAGCATGCAGGAAACAATCCAACCCTAATGATGATGATTAAAGCAAGACAGAGTGATGTGTGTGTGGGGATGCTGAAGCCAGGTGTTGAATGATGGAAGCAAATGAAAGGTTTGGGAATTTATTTTTTTTTTAAGTTGAGAAATCAAGTCAGTGTGATCAGAGACCTGGGTCGGTGGGGTTCCTCAGCAGGGTTAAGCAGATTAAGTGCTGGGTAGGAAGTGTTTCTGCATCTGTTTAGTGCTTCAAATATTCATATCCACATTTGGATTGAGACACAAAGTTTCACACTAATCAGTATACATTATTTCTTCTTTAAATAATATTAAACCTATCACTATAGTGTATATGCTCCAGGAAACACTGAAAACCCAGAGGTATAAAATGGCAGCAGTGTCAGCATGGTGTGTGGCTGTGTGCCCAGAATATAGTAAATACATATTTATAAAGTGTCTGGTAATACAGCTCACCTCTTTGAGATATGCATCATCTGTATCGTCACCAAATAAGCACAGTGGGTCACACTGAGCCGCGTGATCGCAGTATGAACTTGTACCGCTTGGCAGGAACGCGATAGAAACCGATGGAGGATGTGATCGAAGCAAGATGTAGGAAAAACTTAATAAAGACATAAAGAACTATAATGACAGAATTTACCAATTAACAGAGTAACTACAGTAACACCTCTTCTGGACTTCACTTACATTCTACAAGCCTGTTCTGACTCAGTTGTCGTTGGCGTTATACAGTAAGTCAAAAGAGTTCTCACAACACCTTCTTCAGACTTATCCTATGACCATGGTAATTCCATCCCACGTTGTAGAAGACCAAATTTAGTTACCACATTTTTGGCATTCATTCAGAAGGTTATCAATGTGTCTATGTCATGTTTAGAGAACTGAGTATTAATACTAAATCCAATTTCGCACTTTGTGATGAAAAGCAGTGTCACTGTGTCATGGTATTTATATACCAACCCACTGGAACATTATTACAATTTAGCAAGCATGTGATGAGCGCGTGAAAGTATGCGGTGCAATCTGATCGGACATAGTAATAATAACTCAGTTCTATCTCATTGGAGAGCGCGTGACACTATTTAGTAGTCTGCTTAAGCTCCAATAAAAAATGGATTCCATGTTGTTTATCTTCGATATAAAAAATGTACCATTCAAACAACAGTTTAAGTTGTGACAATCTTTATTTAATTGTTAATGTACTGAAATATATACATTCAATGTGCACTCATACAGGGAAAACTCCTTGTCCTTGTCTTCCTCGGCCGCTCTCCTTCCTCTTTCACTGTGAATCGCCAGATCCTCATTTTCTCCCTATGCAGTTTGTACACTTTGACCAGGTTCTGGATGACCTGATTCTTCTATCATGAAGATCTTCTATCTGCATATCATGAAGAACTTTAGGTTCATCACCTTATATCCTTACTGCTGGTGTCCCTCAGGGGCCAGTCCTTGGTCCGCTTCTGCTCTTCCTCTCGACTAAACAGCTCAGGGTTCAGATCTCACGGTTGTGTATGACTGTGATGATTTCATACCAACTCACAGATCCTGAGGATTTCTTTTTCATATCATTAGATAAACATGGTGCATTTCTGCCCAACCTCATGTGCAAGCTTACAGATTTTACCAACTTTAACTTTTTTTCCTTTTTTTGTCCTTCATTCATATCGGATATTTAATCTACAGAAAATTCAGTATGATGCTGCTCAGCTGGTTCACAAAGTTCTCACATTCTCGCCTTTCTTACTCAGGTCACGGTGCTGGCTTCCTGTTGGAGCAAGAATCAACCTCAAACTTTCGTATTTGCATTCCAGGCATTAAAGGTATCACACACCGGCAAGCCAGCTCAGGTCTTCAACCTCAGGGGTCCTGACTTGTCCTTCTCTGAGGTCTAAGCATGCTCAGCAAGATTGTGCTCCAAGGGTGTCCGGTGGTGAGTACAATTAGCTTCGATTTTTACTCTGACTGACCCTTCCACAAATGCTTAAAAATAGCTCAAGGTGTTGGATAATTGATTGGAAGGTCCCGGGTTCAAACCCTAGCTGTTGCCACTGTTGGGCCCTTGAGTAAGGCTGTAAATGCTGTAAATGTAAAATTTCTAAAGCCTTTTCTCCTTCAAGAGTTTTTAAGATAGCATTTACTTTGTACTGACCATCCTTTATATTACTTCATGGTTTGTTATAACACTATAACCTTATACAAAACTAACTAAATTATGTACCAGTATACTGGCAACAGGTTCACATTGGCCACGATAGAAAGGCACCAGAACACCCAGAGCATCAAAGTCCACCACACACGGAGCCCAGCAAGTAAAGAGCCCAAGACGTCCCGTCCTCCGTCTGGAGGTCCCAGAGTACCCAAAGGATCCGCCGCTATTACCCTGGTGCCAGACACCACATCAACTACCCTTGAGCTGCCACCAGAAGGCATCTATCTATCTATCTATCTGTCCTGTATGTGTGTATATAAACTTTAATTAGAAACTATTTAAAAGCCATCTAAACAGCTTACAACTAAGGATAATATTGTACCATTCAGACATGATGTAATCTTGCAAGTAGCTACTTATTATACTTACAGTAAGTATGACCTAAAACATCACACATGTTGCGGTGTTCAAGCAAAAAGATTTTTTGTTTAACAAATCCAATATAACATTCCCAACATTTCTACTCATCAGCTGTGTATCATTACTGCTTTGTTGAAACACGATTCTTATTTTTCTTTTTTTTGATGGTGAAAATACTGTGATTGTGATGTCCCAAATACTTGTACACATTACATCAGGAGTTCTGACAGTCTGTCAACATGTCCTGAGGCCATACATCTGTTGAGTTATTATGAGTGCTCCATTATGAGTGAGATGGAAGGAGCTGAACTTCCATACGCAGGTATATAACTTACTATTTAGAAAAAATAAATTACATGCTGTTTTTGTTGCTATCATTTCTACTTCCTTTATGGGAAAGCTGTTTTAATAATAACACATAAGTTAGACTGTAGACATCCCATCAGTATTAATAGGCCGACTACAAACAGCCTTTAGGTCATTAGCTGCTACATTTAAAGGTTTGAACCTTTGGATAATACAACTAAGGCATAATCTCAGAATGCAGAAATTTTTAATTTCAGTGGCCACCAGAGAAGGGAATCCGGAGTGTGATGTTGGATCACTGGATATTATGACACATTTACAGGCATGCTTTTGTGCAGAAGAAGGAAACCGGGGGACCTGGAGGAAACCTGCAGGAACCTAGAGACCATGTGTAAAATAAATGAAGTTTTAAATTTCTATAATATAAACCATAACCACTTTCATATTTATTCAAGAAAGAATATAAGGAATGAATTGAGAAAAAAAGACAGGAACAAACTGATAGATATTCCATCAGTGCATGTGATGAACTATAACTAGGGCTGCTATTGTAAAAAAAAATATATACATACTGATGTGCTCATTATTACACTGAAAATAATGAATAAGATAAAAGTAAAGCAAAGTAAAGTGAGCAACAGTCACAGCCAATGCAAAATGCATCAGTATCAATCATCTAAGTGCCTCCCTTCAGTATAAGTGCTTTAGTTTCTCTGTGCTATTCGTATATTAAAGTGTATGAGGATGATGTTTCGTGTGTTGTGCACTACTGTATTCCAGCTGCGACGAGATATTGCTCAACATGTGCAGTATATTAATCACCGCAGTTACATTCCATTAACGCTTCATTATTCAAAGTGATACTTTTAATTAAAGGAGTCACAACACCCACACAATTTAAAGAAGGCATTCCTGAATTAAAAACTGAAAAAGCAAAACTAATTCACAGCCAAGTCTGACAGGTGATTCATCTCTCCAAGTACTTCATCATAACAGATCTATTTTTTTTTTTTACTCAAAAAGGAAGAACAATCAATCTGATGTACATGTAAACCATGACTGTAGCTTTATCATAAGGTTTAATACATAGCCTGGTCAAAGGATGATTTATTTTTTTTGGCTGCATCCAGCAAAGAAAATAACTAAAGAGATTGTAATTCTTTGGGTTAAGAATGCTTCAACTCTATCAAAATCTGGAGAAATTGTGCTGAACTGTCAACTTTGTGGAGGAAAAGTGGTCAGAAAAAAAATCATAAACTAAGATCACTTAAACACTTGGTAAAGTTGCAAAAAAAAAATAATAATCAATAGTAAAAAAAAAACAGAGCTATGTTAATTATTGAAAGTAAGAGCATTTGTACACACACACACACACACACACACAATGTCAGAAGAACTCACAGGATCAGGACTAAACAGCTGTGTGTCCATGAGAAAACCACTTGTTATTGAGACTCATCAGAAAAAAAAGGCTTCAGTTTGCTGGGGAGAATAAAGACTGGACTTTGGAGTGATGGAAAAAAGTCATGTGATCTGAGTGATCAGTGTCAGGGTAAGAAAGGAAGCGTATGAAGCGATGCACCCATCATGCATAGTGTCCACTGTACAAGCCTCTGGAGACAGTGTTATGATCTGGGGTTGCTTTACTTACTCAGGTCTAGACTCAGTAATGTTATGTGGCAATAAAATGAAGTCAGCTGACGACCTGAATGTACTGAATGACCAGGTTATCACATCTATGGAGGTTTTCTTCCCTGATGGTACAGGAAATATTCCAGCACTCCACATTGTGTGTGTGATCAAAGCTAAATGTGACTGAATTAATTTGCCAGGTAGTGTAATTACTTGGTAAATCCAGGTTCATATATTTTTACGATAATTCATTTGGTATAGAGTTTAAAGCAAATCAGTTTTTTGTCTAAAAATTTCAGATATATCTGTATTTACTAAACCACTGATTTATTCTGTGCTACAGATTTTATATAATATAATTATAATTCATGATCGAATAATAAAAAAAAAATATTATAATTATGCAAAAATTTAATCATTTAGTGCTTTTTTCTAATTTGTTCTTAAAAACAACTATGGTGAAGGAGGAATATTATTTTGAGCGTAATGACAGTGGTGGAAAAGCACTCAACTACACTAACAGTTAAAAGTCTGGACTGTTACTGTAGTTTATTGAGACATCGTTACGTCTGCTCTGTAAAGCTTCATAACGGCTCTAATCTGAGGTTCTGTTTATTAATCAATGATTTCTGAGGCCGGTGACTCTAAATGAACTTCTCCTCTGCAGCAGAGGTAAGTTTTGGTCTTGCTCTCCTGGGAAGGTCTTCATGAGACACAGTTTCATCATGGAGCTTGACCAGTATTGTTTTAGAATGTACAGTAGAAAATAAATCTAAACTTGTGTCCAAACTTTTGACTGGTACTGTACATTACCCATTATATTTATATACAGTATCATATATTCATACATCATATTTAATGCGTGGTTAAGCACCATTATTTAACCTTCTGTTTTTGCACCATGTCTATCTCTAGTGTCTGTTAACGTTATGCGTGCTTCTCTTATCCCTTTATATCGCTTCTAGTCATAGTCTCCCTCGCCTAGTAACCAGAGCTCTTCACTGTCAAGTGTTTGTGTTTCAGGGAAATAAAAAGTCTGCACTTTATTCGCCTCAAACCCATAACACTGAAAGATTATGGCATTAAATAATATAGTATCTAATTTATAGGCCCCAGAGATCCAGAACTCCTCCGAGTTTTAATGAATGCTATGCAAATAATTTGCCAGAGGCAACGTATTCATACGAGCTGAGCACTCCGAGAAAATTAAACACTGTAATGAATCCTCTGAAACTTGGACAAAGAGTGAACAAGTTGAAGCTGAACGTCTGTCTATAAGAACTCAGATACAGAGCAGCCTGGCTGAGGGGCGATATAGAGTGAATAAAGATCACAGTGCTCGAGCGTGTGAATAACAGCGGGGTTTATGTTTGATGCGTTTTTGTATCAACTGAGAATGATGGATTTTTGCATTTTGTTGTAAACATTTATTTAGAAATCAGTGTTTTTGTTAATCCTGTGAGAATTTAGTGGTTGAATCTGACAACGCTGTTTAAAAGGAATTTAAAAAGGTTTTGCCATTAGCGCCTAAAAAAAAAGAGCAAGGACCTTCGTTTTTAACTCAGTTTTTCACAGACCTTCAGAAACAGATTAATGAGAGATGCAATGAAGAAACAGTCAAAGAATTAACGTCTCAGAATGCAACGCTGCTATACGAGTTACGTCTCCGCTCGTTAGAGATGAACAAAATGGTGCTAACGATGGAGTGACAGTAGAATGATGGTTGACATTCTGATAGAGATCAATCAAGCGCTAATGCTGCATTGGACTAGAGATTGTAACTCGAACTTTTCTGACTTGCAACTATGAAAAACAAAACCCTTAATTTAATTTCTACTCTGAAAGTCAGTTCAGCATTCAGTGATATCACATCAACATGGTTGCTCCGGTCTGTGGTTCATAAGTATTTGGACATATGGCTCCGGATTTCACTTTCCAGTTTTGCATCCAAGAATTAAAAATAATCCTGGTATTTTTGATAAAATTGGTTAGTCCAATAACGTATGAGCATATGTACTGTATGGAGTGGTGTGTATTAGCCAGGGTGTACCCCGCCTCATGCCCCAAGTCTCCTGGATACCGGGATATGCGGTACAGAAGACAAATGAATAAATGAATGAATGGCATTCAGGGTGAATTTTTATTTCAATAAAATTCACAAAATGCTCCCCATCATACATATCTTTATTTAGTTTTTTATGAAACCACAGGGCAAACAATGCCCCCTGCTGAGGTGTTCAATCCAAGCGACGAGTGAAGACAGACATAAGGAAGGTAATGCCTGCGAGCCACATTCTCCTGCATTGTTGGCTTGTCCTGTCTGAAACTGCCTCTGAATTATGAGATTATTATAACATCTGCCGTTTGGGGCTATGTCACTGACAGATGGCCAAGTGTGTGAATGTGTGCAAGCACACACACAGACAAATCCTCACTCTAATACTGCACATAGATTCCAGTGAATGATTCTCGAACGGCAAGCTTTTGACAAAGTTAATCCATCACCAATTACCAGCTGTGTGTCTTATTGAATTGTTGCATACAAAACAAAATAAATCATACAATAAAGTTTGTGTCCTTATAAACAAATGCATACCACATTTGGCCAAAGCTGTTAATTATTGAATTCAAGTACTTCAATCAATTAGGCCCCTTATCCCCCGTGAAGGACAAACTTCAGCATTCCAAGACATCTTGGACATCTTGGCATCTTCTATGCAACTTTGTGGCAACAGTTTGTTGAAGGCACTTTTCTATTCATGACATGACTGAGCCCCAGTGCACTAAGCAAGACATGGTTTGATGAGTTCAGTGTAGAAGAACTTGACCAGCCCTAACACAGAGCCCTGACCTCAACCCCATTAAGCACCTTTGGGATGAACTGGAACAGAGATTCTGAGCCAGACCTTCTCATCAAACATCAGTGCCTGACCTCATAAATGCTCTACCGAATGAATGGACACGAATTCCCACAGAAACACTCCAACATCTTGTGGACGGCCAAATACTTTTGTCCATATAGTGTGCATACCGTGAGACCTGAATTTGGTAAAACAGATAATTTAGCCAAGCATTTTTATAAATAGATTTGCCTTAGGTAAAGGAGCAGATCTGGGGGACTCATGGACGTAGAGGATTATGGTGAACTGGTATGTTTAGATGCTGTCTTCCCCACTCTCATTGATCACTCAGGTTTGCTGACGGTGAGGTGA
>JAOVVA010000016.1:14443182-14455175 GCA_028565275.1 Leiocassis micropogon
CCAATTAACAAACAGCACCTCAGATTAGAGCCGTTATGAAGCTTTACAGAGCAGAAGGAGCAGATATACATCTCAATTTTAACTGTTCAAAGGAGATTGTTTTTGGATAAACGCCTTCAGTATTGTTTTACAGTGTAGAAAGAAAAAAAAAATCAGGAAACAACATGTAATTAGAAGGTGTGTCCAAAGACTTTTGACTGGATGTGTATACTGTATATTACTGTATAAGACTAATGAAACTAAGGAATTGAAAAAGTGCTATTTATTTAAAAAAAAAACATGTGTAACGATGCGCTGTGAAGCACGCTGAGTCAGCCAAAGTCAGCCAAAACACCAGAGTCAGCCAAAATACATCATACATTATAAAATATACATTATATATTGATATATGATAATATTATGATAACAATATGATAATATTATTATTTTAATATAATTTACATCATACTATTTTTCTTTCCCTGAAGTGTGTATACATTTTTTTATGCGGCTCCGTACGGTAAATGTTTTCTGCCACACTCTTTAAGATGGAGAAAGTTTAAACAGTGTTGTTTTTTTTTTACTTAAAAACTTTGCGAGAGAGAATAAAGATGAAACGACTGATTAGAGCTGCAATAATGGAATAGGAACAAAAACTTGTCTCCATAAAATTAGCTATAAATTCTGAATGCATAACCTGTTAATTAAAAAAATAATTCAGTTGTTGGGAAATGGCTGTCATATGAGGGAAATAAAAAAAAAAACACTGTGGTGTAAGATATGGTGGATTATGTTCATAGTACACCATGTGAGATTGGATTGTATACTTTAATTATATTACATACTGTATATCAGGCTTTATATTGTATAATAATGTTTATCGGAAAACTTTACAAGAAAACAATGCATGAATGAAAGTAAGGAAAAGCTTCTTGTTCTTGTCTTCGTGATTTGTCATTTTTCATGGTTGACAAAGCAACAGTTCGTATAAACTGATTTATTACAAATCTCTATCTACCCGGGGAGTGGTTGTATGCTTTCCTAAGCAGAACTGGTTTCTACTGGAAAGGTCTTTAAACCCCGTACTGTACCTCCAGCTCCATATGAACACAGCAGGCAAGCCCTTCTCGGGCGACACTCTCGACGGCCTCTCGAGACAGCCCATACCAATGTCCTCCATACTGCATCGTCTGCACAAAGCTGCCCTAAAAGAGAAGAGATAACGAGTCGTACTCTAAGCCTGCTTTATGTCTCAAATTCATCTGCTAAACAGATCCTGTCTTGGATGTCCCAGTGCTCTCAAATCTTTAAACGGAAGAAACCCCTGCTTGCAATTTTCACACCGCTAACCTTTGACCCTGAGGACTAGCATCTGGATCTGGGTAAAACATCGACTGTGAAGCTTTCTCTCCGTCCTTTACAAGACGATGGTTCGGTGCCGTTCTCTGGATGATTTGCTATTTCAACACAAAACCAGATTACAAGCATATGCTAATCCTTCTGATTATTTCATTTAAACAGGGCCTGAAATAAGCATTAGCCGAGCTTCGGGAAAATTGCCAAATGAGATTAATTTTCCAGAATGCCTGCTGGCTGCGAGGGCGAGTGTCATGTCTGCGTGCACATCTGCGCCTGAGTGATACAAGGTCGGGCTGGTCTGTAATCCTCACCTCAGATTTTCTCCTCTGTCTTTGTTACATATGCTTACGATCATGCTTCAAAGGAGTTCGGCATTAAATCAACCTGCGACCTCGATTTATCAAAGCCGCTGGAGTTTTGAAAAAGGAGCCTCTAACAGGCAACGCTTTAAGATACTGCAGCAGTGGAGAAACAGATCACGTGTGGCGTTCTGCCTGTCATCTCTTCCAAATGTTTAGCAAGTCGTGACTTTTACAGTGCAAGTTCAAAGCAGGTGTGAATGCAGGCGTCTTACTGGTCTGCTGGACACCGTTGTTGAAGAACTATATTCTCTAGGTATCGCGACTACTGTTGGACAAGGTTAAAAGGAGCACGTCAGTATCATTTTTCAGAGTATGATTACATGTAGTTTAGTGCTCATGGATACTGACAGACTATTCTACTTAGTAATAATCAGTAAAGGATATCACAGAAGATATTTCTTTCTTTCTCTCTCTCACTCTTTATTATGCTTAAGCTCCTTAGTAACCTTGGTAAGAAGTGTCATTTTCACATAAATACAGTAGTATGTTCCTTTTTTTTTGCTTTTTCCTCAGCCAGCATTGAAGTCCTCATCCTGAATTGGAGGGAGGCCGGCGTTTCAGTTTCGGTTTGACTTGAATACCAGTTCATCGTGAAATACACCCAGACCAGAGTCATTTTGTGCTGTCTGATCATTTAGGCAGCACTAACACTAAATTTAGTAGATGCTAGTGGACCCTTTATCATGTCCAGTATCAGAAACCAGTAATGGTATTGGTGCTGCATCCAGATTTCTGCCTGAAATATTTAGATTCAAGCACTTTGTGTGCCAAACTATCTTTTACTAATATTTCCCTCAATATTTCAAAAATATTTGCACCCTATGATGTTACGCTGATATGTTTTCATATTACTAAACATTAATTCATCTTGAATAGTGATGGATATTTAATGGACATCAGTGTCCTAAAAGACAAATCTTTCCCTCATGTTTGAGACACACCATACAAATCATGTTTTGAAATTCTTCATCCTGAACAAAGTGGTAGTCACACCCATCTTCCTCCCCAAAATAGGGCCCCCTGGTGGTGTGGCAAGCCCTAAAACAGACAAAACACATACATTATCTTATTCCTACCTGTATAAGACAATCTATAATAAGCTGCATGAGATATTTTCCATAGCAGGCAGGAGATGTTTTACAGCACATCAGTGTATCTATTCATAAACATCAAAAAAAGAAATGATTCGGAGACGACAAGCACTTACCCATAACCAAAGTAGTCGCTAAACTCGTGACACAGCTTATGGGCCAGCTCTCGTTTCCCACATGCCTGTGGACCTGTCAGGACCAGCATGGGGTATGGAGTGTCCAGACTGGGCAGGGTGCTGGATGTTTACAACAGAAAGAATTAAAAATTAAACATTCAGTACAAAATAAGTAAAGGTTTTACAGCAGACGTTCTTCTTTCTAAACTTAATCCTTCACATGGTTCCCTAAAAACAAGTGTTTTCATGATCAGAATTCAGTATTGTGTTGCTCCATAATAATCACAATTACCCCTTTTGCCCTGGTTTCCATGGCAATTAATTTGTTTTGGTCCTGTCTCCTCTCTTCGTCATTAATGATTTATTGATGATTTATTTCACAAATATGTACACCTATACTGCATTTAATATTAAGTTAAATTAAAGTAGTTCCCCGTTCTCTTTCCTGCTGTGACATGAAATTTTACTACATTGTACTACAATGCTAGCTAGTTCAGTGTGTTACGGCTGTGAGTTACTGATCAGAAGGTCAGGAGTTCAAGCCCCAGCTCCACCACTGTTGAGCCCTTGAGCAAGGCCCTTAATCCTGTCTGCTCCAGGGATGCTACGTATATCATAGATGACCCTGCGCTCTGACCCCAGCGTCCTAACATGCCGGGAAGAAAAGAATTTCATTGGGTGGTAATGTATATGGTGCAGCACAGTGGCTTAGACGTTAGCACTGTCACCTAGCACCTCCGGTTTCCTCCCACAGCCCAAAGATTGCAGATTAGGCTAACTGGTGTTCTCAAATTGCCCATAGTGTGTAAATGAGCGTGAGTGTGCCTATGTGCGCTGCGATGGATTGGCATCCCGTCTCTGGTGTACCCCGCCTCGAGCCCTAAGTGTCCTGGGATACGCTCCAGGTGCACCACAATCCTGTATACAGGATGAAGCAGTATAGACGATGAAAGAGAGAGAGAATGATGTACAATACAGCCTTCTAGTATTATTATTATTATTATTTTTTTTTTTTTTACAGATTTAGAAGTCTTAAAGGCTACTAAAATATCTACAGCACTGAAATACTGTATAACTTGTGCTGTTAATTGTTTACTTATCATGTCCTATATTAAGTGACAGGCATTTTCTGACAGATTTCTGCTCCACACACCAGTCCAGCAGATTGCAACAGCCACCCGTGCACTCAAAAGGACAAGTTATACTATCACTAAATGTGGGTATTTGAGGAAGATGAAAGTGGTTTGTATTTTCTGCAAAAGCTGTGGTACATATTTAAGGATTTCATCAATTTTAGACTAACTAACAGTCGCAAGTTCATCTGAATATTGGTAAAATTGTGAATCAATTCTGAATTGCAAAATGACCCACTGATTCAATTAATTAAATCGACCAATAAAAGATTGATTAAATTGCTAAATTATTTAAATCATACAGCTCTAGTCTACATGTGGTTTGGATTTACCCAAATAAATGTCACACAGATAGTGTTCTGTTTAATAACTGCACTCATGTAGCTACTGTATAACTATTTTTAATTATTTAGTAAGTAAATCTTACTAAATACCCCAGTAAGCATAAACATGGAAGAAATGTATGCTTTGCCACTTACTTATGCCACTTACTTATGCCACTTACTTATGCTTGGGCCAAGTGTAATAAAAGATTTTGTAAAGTCTAGGTTGGTACATTTAAAGATCAGAACTTTCCAAAAACATATTAATAAGTAGTACCAAAAATAAACAAATGATTAAATAAATTAACCATTCAATTAATTAATTGGATGACTGATTGGTTGATCAATAAATCAATTAATTAATTACAATACATCAGGCTAAGACACAGGCGATTGTAAAATGAATTGAACCAATACCACCTGTCAAAAATGCATTGCGGCTGCATTTGCTGGTACATTATGTGGGTCATGTGATCTCTCGCTGCCACCACCTCTAGAGACGGATCGTACTTGTTCACAGCCCAAACCTAATATGAACAAAACAGAGGTTAACAAAAAACCACGAGGCAAAAAAAATCAACCCTAAATAATTTATAACCATCCATATTCAAACCTTTTAAACCCTTTCGATTTTTATAAACTAAAATCAAAAATGCAAATAAATGTGGTAGAGCAAGGATGCCATAAAAAAAATATATTAAAAAAACCCCTATAAATCCCAGCAAACAGCAATCAATGCAAAAAAAGTCCATATTTGGTGTGACAATGCTTTGAGGGCCCTTTAATTTTACTACTAAGTTTTACTAAGTATCTTGCAGAACCACCCACAGTTCTTCTTGACTGCTCCACCTGCTTCCTTTTTGCATGCAAATCCTGGCAGCTTCAGTTTTGTTTTTTGTCTAATGAAATGGTTGCTTATATAATGTGCTGCTTTCTTTTCTGGCAGAAAAATATTTCTCTGTAATTTTTAATATGGTGGTAGAATACTGATGTTTAAAAATTAGAAATGTTTTTGTAGCAAAACAAAAATAACGTCATAAAATATTCAACTAGATAAAAGTCACGTGTAACTATAAACATGAAATATAATATATAAAATGAACCGTCATGCAAATCTGATCTGGCTTGTGAACATACCCTGTGTAACCAAGGTCACTAATAAGTCTATTATCTACTTAGCCTTAGACCAACTGTCCCTCCTAATTGCCTGCAACCACAACCATCTTTAGCAATAATGCTGCCAAAAATACAACATAATGTTTTTAGAGAATGCATTTTGGTTCTTAGAAAATCAACATAGACTTCTGTTACCACGAGGAGTGGCTGATTACTTCTGTTACCACGAGGAGTGGCTGATTACTTCTGTTACCATGAGGAGACTCAAATTGCTCAGAGGTCTATAAGCACATTCTAAAGCTTAAAAATTATAAAACTGTATGTCCTTAAGGTGTTTTAAGCCAACTGGTAGAGTAAAATGTCAGTATTAGTACCCTTACCATTATTGATCAATCACAGAACAGACACATTATCTGATGATATAAAGTGTACTACACTAACCTTTTCCTCAACAGTCACAGGTCGCTCATCCAGAACAGTAAGTTGACCGAGAATGAAGATCACAGCCAGTTTGTAGTCGGGCTGTTCCTTTAGCAAACAAGAATAAAACTTGGAATTAAAATGATCATTAACCTGAAAAAAAAAACTACATAAATTTAAACACCGCCCAACAATGTACAGGAGTCTGTGTCTAATAACAGTGTTTAAAGACTAATCACTAACTTGGAACATCCTGCAGAGCATTACTAATTCTTATTAATTCCATCATAAAAAAATGGCGAGAAACTGGCACAACCGCAACTTAAATTAATCATTTCAACAAAAGTCAATAGAATATTAGGGTATACATACTTTAATGTTATATGTAATATAAATGTTATAGTATGTACATACACATACTGTACACACACCCTGATCAGCCATGACATTAACAAAACATTTAATTTACAAATTCAACATTGATTATCCATTACATTTCAGTAAACTGGCAACAGAACGATGGGCACCCATGGCTCACACATGCCTGCAAGGACCAAAGGCCAGCCCGCCCAGTTTGATCCCACAGAAAAGCCCTCGCAGCACAAATCGCTGAAAACAGTCAATGCTGGTCATGATAGAAAGGCAGCAGAACACCCAGTGTACCACAGACTGCTGAGGGACAAAGGCTTCTTTCCTGTCTCCAAACTTGAATGTTCATAATGTCAGCATAGACAGGGGGTCAATCAGACAAGAAACCAAGAGAGGTCTGAAAAGATCTACTTCTCAGATGAGAGAAGCTGCTCGCATGCCTACCATAGCTCAGACCCTGCCAAAAATTATACGTGATACCATTTAGGGTCTGCCAAAAGATATGTTCAGGATCAGACAACACATGGAAATACTGAGGTTCTCTGGTCTGACAGAACATTTTGAATTTGGCACAACATTCCAACACTGCTTTACACATGTTCACCAAAGTACACAGTAAATCACACTATAACCATATTTTATAACATCTGGTTATGTACTTGCTGCATTCAAGAAAGCAAGGGTGACTCCCATTCCGAAGGAACCCACACTAGATCTGGCAGACTTTTGCAACTCCTAACTAGTATTACTCCCCTCTTTCCTTTCTGATATACTAAAAGGTACTTTCTAGACTCAACTGTCTCTTTATCTCTCACAGCACAACCTTCAAGAGCCAAACCGCTCTTTTGCCGTCACTGAGAAGCTACATGCTGCCAGATCAACCAAGCTGTTATTTGTCCTCATCCTCCTACTGTATATCTTTCACAATCAACCATAAGACTCTTGTGTCCATCTTCACAACTGCTGGAATTTGTGGCACGGCATGGCACATAATCCTTTATGCAGACTCTCTCTCCACAGGTGTCCCACAAGGCCCAATACTTGGTCCCGTTCTGTTCCCACTCTACTTGTACAATTGATCTCTTGGTGAAGTCAAATCATCACATGATGTGTCATATCACAGCTATCCAAATGACACTCATCTCCATCATCTCCTCTTCTCCTCTCTTTCAGACGCTCATGTTTGTGCTCAAATCTCAGCATGTCTGGCAGACATCTCATCAGCTGTAAATTAATCACATCATAACCAAACTGCTGTTTATCCCAGATTATATATCCCCCATCAGGATCTTATGATCTCCCTGAACAACTCTATGATCTCACCTCTACACAACCTTGGAATAACCATGTCCTTTTCCTCCCACCTTGATAACCTTACTTGCTCTGTAAGTCGATTTCTTCTTACAGACGGATTTGTCCATTTCTCTCCACACAGGCCACTCAGGTGCTTGTCCAGGCCCTTGTCATTTCGAGACTGAATTACTGCACCTCGCTCCTGGCAGGTCTGCTGCTGTGTGTGTGATATTTGACCTTTGCAGCTGATCCAGAAGGCAGCTGCACAACATGTTTTCATTTCTCCTAAATTCTCCCACACCAGCCCATTACTCTGCTCCCTATAGTTTGCCACATCAGATTTAAAACTCTGAACATGAGAGCACCAATTAAGACTCCTCTATTCTGGCACCTTGGTGGTGGAATGAACTTCCTCTGGATATCCGAATAGTTGAGTCACCCAACAGTGAGGTGGCTCTTAGTCAGTAACCTAGTGAACCAGATAAAGATGTATTTATGGATAGAAATAGAAGTTGCTTTGGATAAGTTTGCCAAATGCCATAAATGTCAATGTTAATGCAAACAAGATGGTGGTGGAGAAACATTATGTATTGCCTTTGGGAACACGGTTGCTTTTCAGTGATGAAGTTGTGCAAAAATATGATATCACTTACTTGTATTGGGTTTCTTTTGAGATTCAGTTTTCTCAGTAGTTGAAGGTATTGCACGTGTGTACACTCTTTGATCTCACCGATCTACAATGTGTTTAAAAAAAAAAAAACATTAAAGAAGTCACTGATGACATGCTCGCATAAGCTATTAGAGGGTCATTTTCATTTACCATATTGCTTTCAAGATTGATGTTTTCCAGGAGGTGGAGGTCCTGAAGACCGGACAGGCTTTGAATTCTGTTAGAAGACAAGTCCAAAATCTGCAGACCCCGGAGTGTTTGCAAATTTTCGATCCTCTTTATCAGATTCCCCTTCTGTACACGGAAAGTATCACGTCACATCAGATCGAGGACTTCTATGAAATTTATTTTACTAGAAAATTAAACCATCATGACATGGCACAGATGGATGTGGGTGCATCGTGTTACATGAAAACACACCAAAGATATAATGATGATCCTATGACAGCTAAGAGCTCTAGAAATAATTCTTTATAAATGCTTATGCAGAAGTATGTCCATAAACCACAGTATGTATGCTGTGATATTTGACTATAGGAACTGTCATGACACAATCCAATGTCACCAAAAATCTGTAACTTGAAGTTACAGAAGTTACTTGTGACACAGTGACAGTAACATGACAACGAACCTACATAAACCTTTATATACTTTTTTTCTGCCGTCATAAAAGCCGCATTTGTCCACTTTGATGTGACGCTAACATAAAACTTACTCCGAGTAACAAACATTTGGTGACTGATGTCTAAACAACTGACATAAACCTACAGGGAAATTTATACAGTAAATGCTTATTCCAATAGACATCAGTTACCATTAAAGCAGATTTTCTTAAAGCAACATCTTCCAAAGCAACATACCACCTCTGATCTAACACTACATTGTTGTTGTTGTTAGTCTATTCACACGCAACTTGGAACATTTTTTTTGCCGGATGTCCTTCCTGACGCAACCCTCCCATTTTATCCAGGCTTGCATCCGGCACTGCATCCAGTAACTGGGGTTTGGGCATCGGGTAGGAATTGAACCCTGGCTTTCCGCATGGCAGACGAAAAAAATCTACCACTGTGCAATGCCCTTGAGCTAACCCTACATAAACATTTATAATCGCTGCTTCTAACAGCTACAAATTATCATAAAATTTGCTTCCATCAATTTTGATGCAAGCCTAAAATAAAATCTGTTGTATGTTGAGTGAGATTTTTAGAGACATTAATTTGTGTTGTGACAGACTTTTGGGTGAAATCACACAAAGGTACATGTGATCATTATTGTTAGATCGACATACTGTATGATGATCATGATGATGTAACAGCTGAGACCTATTGTAAAGAACATATTTATTTAGATTTCTTTCAGTTCTCACAAAGGGCTTATATAGATGTCGTATACCTCCCTGTACACTGCCCTTCAGTAAAGTGTTCCCACTTCTCAGACAATGCCAGTGTGCAATGTTAGCGATTCCTGTATCATGTCCAGGGAACAGCTGGTACAACATGCTAATAATCCAGGGGCTTTCCAAACCTCTCTCTCACCCCTCTCCTCCTGTCATCCCAGTCCCCATCCCTCCTACAGCAGCTCAGAAGCCATTTTGCCAAATGCCGCCCTTATGCCCTAGCCTTCACGAGCCCTGCCTGGCAGGGAAGCGCAGATAGCGGGGTAGACACTGACCACAAGGCAGTCCGGATGCTCTGGTGCCAGGGTGTGATGAGGTGAGAGAAAAGTTACCTGACAGGAGCACGCTGTTCAGTGATTCATGCTAGCACAGAGGCCAGCAGGTTTAGCTAGTGACTGTGTGTGTACAGTATGTGAGTGTTTGTGCTGATCAGTGTATATGTTTGTGTCTGTGTGTGTGCAATTGAATGCAGTCCAGACTTGCTCAAAACCAGCAGCTGGGCTCCGGAGGGGAAAACGGACGGCAGAGAGCACGACGATGAAGGATCACTTTGATTAAGGACACCACGAACACCCTTCAGAGAAGTGGCGAAGGGTCCTAGGGCACATCGGCATGCCATCTGGTGGATTTTAACACAAGGCTTCTTGTTCTAGTTTTTCAATGTAAAAAAAAAAAAAGGCCAGAAAATACAACACTGCTGTCAACTGTGTTGAAAGCGGAAAGGAAACGAGAGCTACACTATGAACTAAAATACACCAAGTGCCTTTTCAAAAAACAACGGACACAGAGACGATGAAGTGGGTTCCAGAGTTCATTCCGTTTTGGGCAAGACATTTCCATGATGTTGTCGTTATTTTTCCATGAATTCAGGCTAAATATGTTCCCCATACTTTCAGGAAAAGTGAATGAAGGTGTTATGTGATTATCACTGCATAACGCCATGACAAACATCTACCCTGTGTAGAGTGACCAGCTGTTACACTCTCACAGTTATCCTCTGGATAAATCTTTCACTGCTCGTCATTTTGCAGATATTTCTGCTGCTTTTCTATCTTGTCCAGACACAGACACTATTAAAAAAGGTGCACGGTTTACTGTTTGTCTGGTTGAGTCATGGTGAACTGGACAACATATTAACCACACTAAACTATCTGGTCTGGCTTTCACTAGATTGTCATTCAAATATATCTTACTTTAAAGAGCAAATACTTAAATCAACAGTACTGTATGTATGAGAGAGATTTTGATAGCGAATGAAAGTGTATGATAGTGCATGTTTAAGGTGTGATAGTGCTTGAGAAAGGGTTTCATAATGTTTGATTGCGCAGAAGAGAGATTGGATAGAGCGTGTGAAAGGGTTTGATTGTGTGTGAAAAAGGGTTTAATAGTGTGTAAGAGAGTGTTTAATAGTGCATGTGAGAGGTTACATACTGCTTGGAAGGGGTTTGAAACCATGTGAGTTTTTAATAGTGCACGTGAGAAAGGGTTTGATGGAGCGTGTGAGAAGTTTCATTGTGCATGTGAGAGGTTTCATAGTGCGTGTGAAGGGTTTCATAGTGTGTGTGAGAGTTTGACAGTGCATTAAAAGGGGTTAACAGTGTGTGAGAGGTTTCATAGTACGTGTCAGAGGTTTGATAGTGCATGTGAAAGGTTTGATGGTACGTGTGAGAGATTTGATGGTACGTGTGAGAGATTTGATGGTACGTGTGAGAGGTTTGATTGTGTGTGAGAAAGGGTTTATTAGAGCATGTGAGAGTTTGATACTGTTTGAAAGAGGTTTGATACTGTACCATGTGAGTTTTCAATAGTGCATGTGAGAAAGAGTTTGATAGTGCATGTGAGAGGTTTAATAGTGTACGAGTATAGCTGAGAATTATGGTCTATATACAGCTTCTCATACACATGCGAGTGCTCCCATGCACAGACAGAGTACGTGTAAACTCCTTTGAAAAGCGTGGCTTTAGTTATAAAAAAGCAGCAGACTCTCAGACAGACAGATGTCTCTTTCAACACTACTCGAAACATATGAGCAGGTTTTCTTATATTTGTTGATAGGGATACAGAATGTTTATGTCACTTTTTATTAAATCACTTCCCCTCGGTATATAATTGCTATCTGTTGTTGGAAAGCCATTATTGTTGGTATGGTTAGAGGCCAAAATGGTTGCAAAGTGCACTTAGAGAGCACCTAGACTTTGGGCACAAGGCGGGGTACAACCTGGACTGGGAACCAATCCATCTCAGGGCACATTCACACACACTATGAGCAATTTGGGAACACCAATTAGTCTAATCTGCATGTCTTTGGACTGTGGGAGGAAACCAGAGTACATGGAGGAAACCCACCAAGCACGGGGAGAACATAC
>JAOVVA010000016.1:14487595-14506102 GCA_028565275.1 Leiocassis micropogon
GCACCTCCACATCACTGCATTCAGTTTTTATTCACGATTTGTATAGTGTCCCAACTTTTTTGGAATCCGGTTTGTACATTATAGCAGTATAACAAATGCAAATCTTTTCACTGGCCACTTCTCCTCATTCTTAAAGTTAAAAAAACAGAAGGGGTAAGGTAACAGTACATATAACTATTATATATATTTATATTATATAAGGTTTCACATATCTGTCCTTAACTTGAGTAGTTTTACTAGAAGATACTTTTACTTACACTTCACTCAAATGTGTAGCAAATACATGTACTTTTAGTTAACTACATTTCTGTGTGCTGTTGTGTTACTTAAAAACAATGGTGTGTAGCATTTTAAGTATGTAATATTTGACGTGTGTAACATTATGTGTAGCATCCTTTGAAACACGGCTACTAATGCAACAGGTGTTTAAAATCAGAAATTCTCAGAGAGAATTTTTACTGTAAAAAAAAAGCTACTGTGAGCTAAAACAAGCCCTGTTCATTTGATACTTAAGTAAATTTGGTGAAAATGTAGTATTTCTGTACTTTTACTCAAGTACACAGGTAAATGAAGGACTTCTACTTTTACCATAGGGAACCTCCACATTTACTCAAGTACAGGTTTTGTGTACTTTATCCACCTCTGGTTTTAAATAGAGATAAAATAAAAAATTATGAAAACCCTCATGAAGCATTTGAAGCAAATTACTAAAAACGATTAAAAACTACTTCAAGTTCACATGTGCTGAACCTGGAGACTCCACAAACCTTAAAAGAGACCTATTATGCAAAATTGACTTTTTTTTTTTGTCTTTTAGATGCGTCTCCATTGTGTGTGTACAAATGTGAGGAGAAGAAACGAAAAAATCCTGCTTTTTGCTCTTTTTTTTTCATTTTTGTATTGGTTAGGGCTGAAAAAAAAAAAAAGTTAGACCCCCTTCTTTTAATGTGACCTCATAGAAGAAGAACCCCTCCTCCGGCTTGTTTTCTCAGCTCTGCTGTGCTATGAAGGGCCGTGGCTCATCAGCAGCTCATTTATACAGAGACTGAAATGGCGCGTTTAGAGGAGGAGTGAAACAAGGGTATTAAAAATGTATTACCTGAGAGGTATTTCAGCTGGAGCATTAACACACACACACACACCTACACACACCTACACACACCTACACACACCTACACACACCTACACATACACATTGGAAGAGCTCTGAGACCTGTGAAAGATATAATAAAATATACTGTAGGACCTTTAAAACAAACGTTGTAACTATATTGGAAGAACTGCATTAATTGTAGCTGCATTACCGTCAGAGCTGCTGAGATCGAAAATCAATAATGGGTGTAGGCTTATCAAGATTAATGTCTACTGGGCAGGATACATGAAAAAAAAAGTCTGAGCTAGAGAGGCAAAGAAAAGCAATTCAACATTAACAAAAACTGAATATGTAACATTTTAGACAAGATTTTCATAGTAAAAATCAGTGACGATGTACATTTACATACTTGACGTACACCATGTATACATGTATGTTAAAACAGGTGTTTGAAGTGTTTTGTTAACTGGTAAAAATTAAAGACTGAAATATAACATTTCCATAAGTATTCAGAACCTTTGTTATGACACTTGCTATTGAGCTCCGGTGAATCCTTCTCTTATCGGTGGTCCTTGAGATGCTTCTACACCTTTATTGTAGTCTACTGTACCTACGCCTAACAGAATTAATTAGATCTAATTAGACAAGGCATGCACCGTCAACGGTGGAACCAAATCTAGGAGGTTGTAAAAAAAAAATTATCTGCAAACCTGCGAGACAGGATTGTGTTACGACACAGATCTATAGAACGATACAAGAAACCTTCTAAAGCACTGAAAGCACCAAAGGGCCTGATAGCCTCCATCATTTTTAAATGGAAGGGATCTGTCTGTCTTTCCAGATCTGGCCCCCCAACCAAACTGAGTAATCGGGGGGAAAAAGGGTCTTGATCAGAAAGGTAACTAAGAACCTACAATAAGGGACACTATAAGTGAGATTATGAGTTCCCTGGTGGAGACAGGAGAGTCTTCACAGATGGACAGCCATCACTGCAGCACTCCACCACTCAGACCTAGATGGTAGAGGGGGACAGACTGGAGACATTCCTGACTAAAGGAAACGTGACAGCCGGCTTGACGTTTGCCAAAAAGCACCTAAAAGACTCTCAAACAAAATCATCTAATGTGATGACACAAAGTCCGGACCTGAACCCAATAGAGCGTCTCGGGAAAAGAGAACTGAAAGTGGTTGTGCTCATCTAGACTGGTTGTGCTTTTATGATTCTGCCAAGAAGAATAGAAGAACCTTCCAAAAGAAAGGTGTGCCAAGTACTACTGTAAGTGATGGGTCTGGACACTTATGTAAATTAAATATTTCAAGTCTTTAGTTTTTAATAAATTAACAAAACATTTCAAACTCTTGTTTAAACTTCGTCATTGTGGCAAAAAATGGAAGGGTCTGAAAACTTTCCGCCTGCAGAGTACAGTTCACTGTACTGTAATTACGTCTTTTGCAAATTTATAACATTAAACAAAATCTACGCTAGGTAGAAGCACAGAGCTATTTGTAAATGATAACACAAATCTTAACCAAAAAAATGTCTGGTTTTGGTTTTTTTTCTGTCACCATGTGCTCCATGTTTCTTAATATTTCTAGAAATGATGGTTCATAATCAGGAACAGAAAAGTGAACTGTTTGCATTTTGAGACAGAAAGAGAACAGACAGGAAAGATATATATATACAGTATGTGTGTGTAATTAGCACGAGTAAACAGAATTGCGGTTTTTTTTTCTTCTGTTTCTTACACAGTTTACAGTTCTGGACTGCAGCCATGTCTTAAAAAGGAGAAAAAAAAATAACTGGATGCAAAAGCAATCAGCAATTAACCCTGAAACGTGGGTTACATGGCTTAAGTTTGGAAGTGTGAACACGTGCATTGAGCTACAGTTTTTTTTTTTTGTGTGTGTGTGGGTGTGTGTGTGTGTGTGTGTGTGTGTGTGTGTGTGTGTGTGTGTGTGTGTATTTGGCTAGCAAACTGCTTGTGTATTTCAAATCCTGGCATGAAAGGCATTCTCTGATCCATCATGTACTGATACACTCATGTGTATTAACGTGTGTGTGTGTGTGTGTGTGTGTGGACATATTCATTTCCACTCAAACCCTGTATGTGTGTACACCTGTTCCTGTCTTTGTGTGTCTCCTGTTGTGAGATCAAAAAGCAACGGAGCCACCCTTTCTCTCCCTCATCATCCCTCGTCCCACTTTGATGATGCGATCAAACCTGCGCCGCATGAAGCCGCCAGTTCGGAACAGCTAACACACCGACGTCTCTCTGTCTCTACGCCGGCACGTGAGAGTCTCTCCTTTTCCCCTCCTCTTTGAGTTCAACGTTTTTCACGTGTCACGTTTTCTGTCTGTCTTGCGAGTTTTGTTTTTTTTTTCTCCCCTAAACCGTATCCTGCCTGAGCGTCTGTCGGTGCCATCTGTGGGGAGGAAGAGCCTCGGAAAGAGATGAGGGAAGTGTTAAAGAAGTGACAAAAGTGCTTTCTGAGATTCTCCGTGATGTGATGATATAGGCGTTTATAAATATCTCTCTGCCTTCTGAAAGGTTGATGGGGATGCGTTTAACTAAAAGTTGGCGCTGACACTTTTATATATTTTTTTTGGTTAGTTTACAGCGAGTGCAAGTTGGAGGAGGACCAAGGACTCGCCTTAGAGTTTATTTCAATCTTCAATCTTTTTCTGCACTAATTACTTCCTCCACTGCAGCGCTGGCACTCGGTCAGACTCGTGTCCTGAACATAAGAACATCAGAACCTTAGAGGTGTTTAAACTGATTATAAAGTTTAGAATGCGAAGAACTTGAGAAACTTTTCCACACTTGGTCTGAATACTGCATTCTCAGCAATCAGTGTTTGTGGGCGGGGCTTATCACCACAGATTCGCTTTCTCTTAGTACAGATTGTTCTGATTTGATACACGACTTCACAACTCTTTACATAGATTTGTAAAGCATTAAACACTGGGTTCATCCATTTGGGGTTTTGAGAAACATTTTTTTGGACCAGTGGCATGAAGAAGATTTGTTTTTGTTTGTTTCCTCTCTCTTTTTGACTGCGTGTATGTGTATTTATAATGGCAAAGGGGAAATAATCAGAAAACCCTAGTCTAATGGAATCCTGGATCTATATCATCACCATCATCATAAAAAAGAAGAAAGTCTTTAATTCTCACACATACTGTATGCACTACCAGTAAAAGGTTTGGACATGTCTTCTAACTTCATGGTCTTTCCCAATGTTTATTTCTTTCTACACTGTAAAACAATACTGAGGGCGTTGATCCAAAATACACAATAATCTCCTTTGAGATGTATATCTGCTACTTCTGATCTGTAAATCCTTCATAACGGCTCTAATCTGAGGTGCTGGTTGTTATTAATTGGTGATTTCTGAGGCTGGTGACTCTAAATGACCTTCTCGTCTCCAGCAGAGGTAAGTTTTGGTCTTGCTTTCTCTACTGAGAAGGTCTTCATGAGAGACAGTTTCATCTTGCACTTGACCATACTGTTCCTGCAAGAACTGTTCCAGAAAAGCTGACCTTCATGTCATAAAATAACAACTGACACTTATTTCCTTAATGTAATATGTGTTATTTCATAGTTTTGAAAAACATCCAGTATTGTTCAAGAATTTAGAAAATAAATCCACACTTGTGTTCAAACTTTTAACTGTTACTATATATTTTAAGTAAACCTTTATCCCAGCCTCAGCGCCCTTGGAGCAGAGAGGGTAAAGGACGTTGCTCGAGGGTCCAACAGTGGCAGTTTGGCTGTGCTGGGGCTTGAACACCCAACCTGCTGATCAGAAAGAGCTTGAGCCTGATAAACTGATCTACCAGGATGAGTTCGCAAGGCTTCTTCCTATTGTCTTCTCAGGAAGTTTTTCTCTTTCCACCATCGCCCTCGACTCGCTCATCAGGGACGATGTGAGAATTGTTCTAATTCATTTGCATAAATGTTTCATTCTGTAAAGCTGCTTTGCGACAATGGCCAATGTTAAAAGCGCTATAGAAATAAAATTTAATTAAATTGAACTGAACCGATCACGTTATAGTCAGCAAGCAGCACTTTAAGAGTTTCAAGTTTTAAGCTTATGGACCGCCGCCAAGGTTCACATCATTGTCAAGAGGACTGTGGAGCGGTTCTCTGGAGCACTCGCGGGCTCGGAAAGAGCTTTCGCACTCCGCCGAAACATACTGAACATTCAGGTTAAACGGAGAGGGGGGAAACAAGTGTTGAAACTGGGCGTAGCCGCTGGTCATTAGTTACCACGAGGTTTAACTCTTACTACAGTATATCATGAAAGCTGCAACAACAACAACAAAAAAGTTCCTTCAAGCGTAAAATAATTCTGACCTCTGCAGCCTGAACTGGCACTAATCCCAGAGCAAGAGTGAAAGAAAGCAAGAAAAAGAAAGAAAGAGAGAGACTTATGAATTATGCATGCGCTCATCTGAGTGTTGATTATTCATCTACAGTAACAGCACTAACTTCTGCATAAGAAGAGCACAGCTCTGTGACCTCTGACCTTCTCTCTGTGCCTCCACAGCTATAACTCAGAAATTCAGCCCTTGGGATGAACATGGAAGAAGAAAAAAATTTTTTTTTTTTAAATTAGAAAAGTGAGTGAGGCAATCGTTTAAGGTTAAGACACAGTGTGCATGTCTTTCTCTGTGTGTGTGTGTGTGTGTGTGTGTGTGTGTGTGTGTGTGTGCGCGCGCATACATTATCTTAATAGTAGCACCAAAGGCAGAACTAGATGCACATCACTTGACCCTCCAATTTCTTTACACAGCACCAAAGGCTACAGAGCTACAGCGCACTGCGTTTGTTTACTCGTTAAAAAAAAAAAAAAGTCTCCAGAGAGACGTCCGAAACACTAGTTAGTCTTAATTAAGGTGCACTGTTAAAGCTCAGGACTATTAAAGTCTGCAAACAGGGAGGGGGAAAAAACAAAACAAAACAAAAAACACCCTAGTGGTGTGTCTCTCTCTCTCTCTCTCTCTCTCTCTCTCACACACACACACACACACAAGCTAGCATTAACCACGACGCTAACTCGACTTCTAAATGTCATTCACCATCAGCATTATTAGCATTTTAGGGGAAAATATTTCTAAGGTCATCTGAAGCAAAGTTTCCCTGAAGGCCCTTTACAGAAGTTTATAGACCGTTCTAAGATTTTTTTTACTCATCATCATTCACGTATTCCAGAACAGAAATATCGATTGGTGGAAGTCAAATCATACTGTAGTGTACTGTAGCAGATTCAGTGCTCTATCATCAGATATCAAATCGCTGCGTTACGAAATAAAAATCAGAGCGTGGCAGATTCAGTGGTATTGTCTCATGGTGAATTTCTGCCTCATGGACTGAATGTAGAGGTAGAGACTCTGAAGCACATCATATTGCAGCAGATATAATAGCCTTATCCGATATTACATTGTTCCCTTATGACGATCATATTAAAGCAATTTTTTTTAAAATCGGATATTAAATAATTTCCTAACGACTATAAAAACATACTGTAGCAGATGCGATATCAAATGTTGATTCCTTACGACTCTAAATCGAATCGTTCAAAGACGTATATCAAATCGGTTCCTTGTGAATCATTTCAATTGAATCATTTAATCAATCTATTATAATCTAATATTGTCTGCTTTCCTAATCATATATCATCATCAAATATTAAATCATTTCCTTATGACTCTGAAATCATATCATTGCACATCTAACATCATCATCAAATATCATCTTATTTCCTTATGACGCTAAATCGCAGCAAGTTTTACTGTATGACAATCAAATCCTGAATCATTTCATAATGAATGACTCTGAATCATATATGGCAGATTCATTCTTATCAAATATTGAATTGTTTCTTTATATACAGCAGTTTCATAATCAAGTCCTGAATCACTTCCATATGAATCTAAAATTTTTGAGAATTACACAATTTTTTTCTGCTGCTTCAGTGTCTTTAGATCTTTTTGTCAGATGTCACCATGGTATACTAAAGTATAATTACAAGCACTTCATAAGTGTTAAGGGCTTTTGTTGACAATTACATTAAGTTTATGCAAAGTGCCAGTAATTGCAGTGTTCACCCTTCTTTTTCAAGTCCTCTTTTTTGTGGACCTCTGGGCCACATCCGTGACTCAATCTTCTGTGGCTCCTCGCTCACTCCATAGGCTCACTACTGTAGGTAGGCGGTCTCCCCTTCTGCAGGCGTGCAAAAGCTCAGGGCTGCTGGAAACTAGCTGGAGCATGCAGGAGCTACCTGGGCACTACCTCCAGAGCCGCACGTGCACACCTTCACCACTTTCCTCACCTTTTTTCCATCCTCCTTCCTTAAACTCTTTCTTTTCCCAATTACCCTAAAAAAATTACCCTTTTTCCCCCCCAAGACCTCGCTTCGTGTCCGTGTGTCTGTGGCACCACATGAGGAATATGAGAAAATCCACCAAGCAAGAGGAGAACATCCAAACTCCATGCACGCAGACCCCGAGGTGGGAATCAAACTCGCAAAGGTGCGAGGCGACAGTGCTAACCACTACGCCACTGTGCCGCCATATAGCAGATTTATTATCGTCAAATATCAAATTGTTTCCTTATGACTCTCATTTATATCATAGCAGAAAAATTCATCATACAATATTAAAAATGTAGAAGATTTAATCATATAGAAATGAAATATCAACTTGTTTCTCCATGGCTCTGAATCATACTGTAGCATTCCATATTCAATAAGAACAAATATCAAATCTTTTCATGACACAAAATCATACCACATTGTAGCAAATTTAATCATATTATATTTCTACTTAGTATCTTCTAACTCTTATATAGTAGATTAATTACCACCAATTATTAAATCATTTATTTATACCTCTGAATTATATGGTATTGTAAAAGATTCAATATCATCAACTGTTTCCTTGTGGCTCTGAATCAAATATTGCAGCGATGTCAACGATGTCATCACATGTCCAATCTTTTCTTTATGACTTATTGCATTAATGAAAGCAGATTGAAAGATTTTTTCATGACTCACAGTGAAGCAGTTTTAATCACATCAAATACTCATTCTGAATCATATATTATAGAAGATTTAATGATATTGTTAAATATCGACTCTTTTCCTTAGGAACTGAAATTGTATCATGGAGGATTCAGTGGTGTTATGAAATATTGAATCGTTTATTTATGAATCTAAACCGTAACGTATAATATCAAATTCTTTCACGACTTATTGCCTTATAAACTGAAATTAAATCATATGAGGAAGTCTGAGATCTACACCTCTTGTACTAGAGACACTGACGTTCCCTTTGATTCACTAATACAGCCTATTTTGCGTAGATTCAACTGTGCAAAAGTCTTGACACCCCTCATTTCTTCATATTAAATAAAAATTAATTAAATTATGTACATTAATACAGTAATGTTAAATATTTTACTCTGACAGGCTTCAAAGTTCCTAGATACGATTAAAAAACTGGTTGTTTATGTACGTAGCAACCTCAGCTGCAGCAACCTCATTTCTCCTCTCGTCTGCTCCAACCACTCAGCATCACCTGCACCTGTTTCTCGCTGGTTCATGCCTTAAACTAGTTGTTCTTTATGGTTGATATTATGATGTATAGGTCACTGTATGTCTTAACAAACAAACAAACAAACAAACAAAAAAAATTGCAGTTCCTACTGAACAAAAAGCTTCTTCAACACACGCACGCACGCACGCAGAGGGGCTACAGGTGACTGGATGCTGCCACTCAGGTGGTCCAACAATGTCTCCGCCTGGAGAAGCGCTGCTCTCTGCCTGTCTCTCCGTGTTTCATTCCATCTCTGGCTCCTTCAAGGTCACCTGAGAGGAAAAGAAGTCCGTCCTGCCCCCCCACACTCGCCTTCGCTACACTCCAAAGTGAGCATGGAGAAGCTCCTTAATCTCGCCCACATTACACTGGCGAGCGTGTATGAGGCTGCAAGACAAGGCTGTGAGAAAATGACTTGTTCATACCTGACTGGGTCTGTAATATAAAATCCAATTTGGGTAGGGAGCGCGGTTGGGTGGGAGGTGTGTGTGTGGGTGTGTGTGTGTGTGTGTGTGTGAAGAGGGAGGCAAAGGGGGGCTTTAGGAGGAGAAAGATAAGGGTTTTTCCGTCGCTGACGATCCCGTCAGCTCTGCAAACACTAAATAATGAACAATACTGAGGCTGTCCCGCCATGATAAAACACTCCATTACTGGCAGTGCGCAGAATTAATGATAATTATGCCACGTCCTCCACACTGCACTTATTGAATTTTTATCTACTTCTGGAGCAACGCTCTCTGGAGCACTATTTGCTCCTCCTCCTCCTCCCATGCCAAAAAAGGGGGGAAAAAATAACAATAGATTTAGAGAGAAAAAATATATAAAAAAGTTAATTTACTGTTTTGAGGGACAGTAGAAAAGCCACGGTGATGTGAAGAGAAGCAGAGGGGTTCCTCACAGGAAATGTAAAACTATTATACTAATTGCTGTACATTTTTTCTCTCACACACACACACACACACACACTTACTGGAGGTTTGGGGGAAGCTGGAGAAGAAGCCTTTGAGGGAAACCGCCAGCCACTCCATGCTTTCTTGCAGGTTTGCCAGAGCCTTCAGGTCACTGACGTCCCGCAGAATCTCATTCTGGGGAATCAGCTTGTCTCCCAGGTTCCCCGTCAGAACCTCGGACTCCTTAGCAAATGCCGCCCTGAGATAGAGAAAGGGAAGAAGAAGAACAGTAAGAGAGATAGAAACATCATCATTAGAGACTAAAATAATAATAATAATAATAATAATAATAAAAAAAAGAAGAGCTGATGAAGGATCGAATCGAATGTAGACGCTTTTGTCTTGAACAACAACAGGTATCACATGAGGTTCTGAAGATCGAATCCTCAAACGTACAGTAGAGAACAGAAGAGCAGAGAAAACAGGGGAGAGGAAAATATCATAGGAAGAAGGTGGGAAAGAAAAAAAAGGATGAAAGGAAACCAGAGAAACAGGAAATGAGAGGAATGGGGTAAAAAAAAAAGAGCAGAAGAGAGGAAACAGGAAAAAGAAAAATAGGAGAAAGAGTTGAATAGAATTAAGGGAAGGATCTGTACGAAAAAAATGTAAGAAGTGAAGAGGAAAAAAAACATGAGTGAGGAGGAAAAGAAAAGAAGGGGAAACAGGAGAGGATGATGAAGAAAAGGAAAGTGTAAAGAAAATATGAGTGAAGATGTGTGTGTGGAGAGGAAGAAAATAAAGATTAAAGGGAAAAGTGGGGAGATAAATGATAAACAGAAGAGTAGAGGACACAAGGGGAGAGAAGTAGAAACAGAAAATGAAACGGAAGATAATAAAACTGTAAAGGAGCAGGAACAGGAAAAGAAGAAAAAAAAAAGCGTACTATATAGAGAAAAGGAGAGAGGAGGAAACAGCCAAGAGAGCAGGAGAAACTTTAAAAAGCATCTATTATGAAAACAGAATTAAGCACTTATATATTTGGACATTCACATGGCTCTCTGGTGTGTTTGTGTGCAGGTGCACTCCCTCCATTCTCGTCTATAAATGAGCTTAAACACACACTTTTTAAAATGTCCCCACTGGTATGACATCATTCCAGATGAGAAAACAAAAATGGGGCAACTATGTGCAAAGTCCCTCCTACTTCTTGACTAATGGCTTTGTTTTCAGGACAAGCCCCGGGAAGTACAGTTTAAACAAAGCTCAACTGAATTTAAAGCTACAGACACCAAAGCTGCAAGTTTGGAGCAGGAGTGAAACTGAGGGGTTTTTTTGAATCCCAGAATACAAAGTGAGAGGTGCATTAACTGAAACATTAACAGACCTCTATAATTTATGTTAACTTTTAACAACAAAGGAGTTTTAATTGCAGTTTGTAAAGGAAACAAGTAAAGTAAAAAAAACAAGAGGAAATAGGAGAGAAAACAGTAAAGGAAATGAGAGGACACGGGTGAGAGGAGACGAAAAAGTAAATGAGAAAGGACAGATGAAGAATAAGTATCAGTAAGGAAAAACATGAAAATGACTTGGGTATGAAAAGAACAATGAAACAGGAGAGAAAACGGTAAGCAGGGGCGTGGAATAAATTATATAGAGAATACAAGAGTAGAGAGAAACACTAAAGCCAAGGGAAGAAGAGACAAAAGGTGAGAAGAGGGAAACGATAAAAGAAACAGAAGATGGGAAAGTAAAGGAAATTAAAGTGGAGAGGAGAATTTAATGAAAATGGAAGAAGATAGAGTAAAGGAAACAAAAGAGGAGAAAGGAAATAGAAGAGGAGAGAGTAAAGGAAACTCAAGAAGAGAGAGTAAAGAAAATGAAAGAAAATAGAGTAAAGGAAATGAAAGAAGAAAGAGTAAAGGAAACAGAAGAGGAGAGAGTAAAGGAAACAGAAGAAGACAGGAATGGAAAGAGGCCAAGAGGAGAGAGGAGAGGGAGAGGAGACACGATGATGATCTCACGCTCCTTTAAACACAAGATGGCTGGTTTCACCTTCTTAAATGGAGCATGTCTGATAGACAAAGCAGAAAGTTTGTCAGGGAGGACACTGCATGAGCACAACGCAGGGGGCAGAAAGATCGGACGGATTTTAGCCTGAGTTTTAGTTAAGACAACATGACATAAGCGATTTAGACGGAAAAGGAGCTAATTTCTCTGTAAATAAAACAGTCGAGGCGCGTTAAATAAAGCTTTATTAATGGGGTCCTTATGGCGTTGAGTGGTGCTGTCTGGCTTTTCCTGATGAATCTGTCAGGAGGGTGTAAATAATAAAGCCTCTCTGCCCGCTCTCTGTGTTAGCATCAACGGCTGAGACGGATTGTTTTTTCTGTCCACACAGTCGGTTCAATTACTGCCTTTACGGGTTCAGTCCTGCAGCAGGAGAACGCGCGTCTAAAGCAATTCTGATTGAAAACCAGACCTGACGCCCGGCTCGGTATGCACCGGGAGATTCCTTACAACCATTTGCGCTACAATTACAGCCTGCTGGAGATGACATTTTACTTCAGGGTTGGCTCTAAGTGCCATTACGCACTGCATGGACAGTGGAAGTTTTTGAGCACTCAGAGGTTCTGCTTTATTACAGTTTAAGCTCTATTAGTGCCAGGGACAGGGACGGGGACGATAAAAGGTGCAGAAGGCCAATTAATTATTATACAAATGTTTCACTAAAGACCCATATCCCTGTATCAAACCCCAAATTAAACTGGCAAAGTCTCAGACTGTAATGCGACTCTAAACTAGCACTTTATTAAGGCCAGATGTGGCTTGGGGATGAAACGATCAAAGCAAAAAGACTTTATACCACACAGTGATTACTGATACTGCTATTTCATCTATATATCAGATTTAAACCTAATGTTTCTGCATAATCAGGAATTCACAATCTGAAAGAAGAGGTGGCAGGTAGCAAAAGTGCAAATACTTCATTACTGTATTTAAGTATTTTTCTGTATCTATACTTTACTCAAGTATTTTCGGTATGTGATACTTTTTACTTCTACTTCTCATTACATTTGTTTATGAAAAACGTCTACTTTCACTCAAAACCACGTTCATGCCATCAACAGTGTTAAAACTCCTTTAAAATACTGTTTCTAAAAAAGAATCTGTTTCTTTGTAAAGTACTTGTATTTAAAGTACAGTTTAGAGCATGTACTGTACTTACAACAGTAGTACTTCAACTTGATGTGCTACTTGTAGTGGGGTAAATTTTTAGGCAAAGTCTTTTACTTTTACTTGACTATTGAGTTTGTGTACTTCAGCCACCTTTCTCTGAAAAAGGGCATTAAAAAAGTAACCTTGAATTTAGCACATCCACAAACACAGTTAAAGGAGAGGTTTATTCATGGTCCTAATTGAATTAAAATGTGTAAAGTTTAACACAGAAAAAAATAAAAAATATCATTTCTGAATATACAAAGTTTTTACATGATGATTGCACAACACAAATAGAGGAGAAAAAAAATCACTAGTTTAAAAACGAACAAAATGTTTAACACAGAAAGTTAGTAAAGACCAAGGACAAATAGTCTACAGGGCTACAGAATTTTATCGCATAAATAATTACATGATTTATAGTTTCTGTTTTTTTATTTGTAGCTCTGATTCTACTAAAAAAAGCTTTAACTTGATACGAATAAGAACCCTCTATTAATTACTACAAGAATATTTATTTTATTTTATTTTACATTGCACTGGAAAAGTACATTTTCATTAATTCCAAACTTAACATGTTCAGAAAAAAGTCTGAAAGAAGGTCACACAAGGTGATATCAAAAAGTTTAGAGATTAGCTCTGTTTACAAGAAAGTACAGAGCTATTTTTCTATTACTTATTATTTATTCATTATTACTTATACTTTATTATTATCTGAGGAGTAGGGTGGGTGTGGAATTTCTCTATCTCTCTATCGCCGTAAACTTGGAAACCCCCTGTCTGGATTTGGATTGTAAAGCATTAACATCTGATAGCACACCAATTCAGACTGAGAACAAATTATATTCTTAGTTTAGTACTCACTTTAAATTATATTACGTTTTTCACAAAGTACTTTGTTCCCACTCCTCTTCTTCTCTACTTCTTACATACAGAAATGTTTTATTCATTTTTTTTAAGGCACACTGTACTTTTTATAATTCATTCTGCGTACCATTTATTGTTGTGGAACATCCACAAAGCAATTTAGTTTCTGTGATCGCTGTAATTAAATTAGTGCTGCTATAAATACTTCAGCAGAGAGAAAAAAAGGGAGACTGGTGAAGGGTTAAGAAGTCAAACTTGAACCATTTCCAAAATGGCCATGACATTAACTCTGTTTGGATCAATTCCAAAATCTAATCAGTTCTAATCACTGCCGGTTGTCAAGATCATTCCGTATAAATCCTACAAACGCTCAATCGTTTTAGTTCTTGAGATACTGAGCTTATGTCAATTTTGGATGGAAGGATGGACAACCCGAAAAAACATAGCGTCTCTTCTGAGCACTGATACGGGAAACTCCCTCCGCAAGATGTTAATAAATGTCTCTTTTAAAAAAACTTCATCATATCAAGGACTGTACGTTACTTTTTATTTTACTTACAGCAATAACAACATACTGGTGCAAGCAAACTAAAACTGTGGTTCAAAGCAGCAAAACTGTCAAATCTGCTGTTATAGGAAATTATATAAAAATTAATGGACACCATCTGGAGAATCAGATTTAAGAACTCAAGAACGGTGTTGTGATATAAATATAATTTTTACAACTTTAGATATTCTAAAGTGGAATAAGTAGAAATCTGTAGGTCTGTACATTGAAGATATTTACAAAAAAATAATTTCGGGGACGTAAGATGAGTAATAGAACACACCAAGATGTTTTTTTGGAATTTTTGTCTATATGTTTGTGCACGCATCACATAAAAACTACTGAACAAATTATAATGAGGTTTTCACTGGTGTATTTGGCCGACCTTGAGGTAACATATAGGCTTTGTTTCATCGTAATCGGCCCACAGGAAGAGAAGATATGCTAATTTGAATTTTAAATAGAAAACGCCCTTAAATCTCAAAAAAAAAATCATTAGTTCATCTCAAAATTCAACAGGTGGCGCTGTACATTTTTTAATATGCGCTTATGAGTGTGCAAATGAAATCTACTTAATAAATACGATCTCACACCTTCATTCCACGCACTTCATAGTAACACGTAAAAATTTTAGTTTTAGTTAAATTCAACTCTTCAAACGCTAATGTGATTGCAACTTCACGTGTGCAATTAAATTCCATGCGATTGAAGTCACTGGAACATCTAGTATAAAGTCAAACTGGTAAGTTTCTCAGGACTGTCCGCCACCTCACCATTTGGCTACATAAAGTAGTACCGATAAGAAGTTAAAACTACTTAAAGTCTTGTTAATTAGTTAGCGAAGCAAAATAACTGGTTAATTTATTAAACAAATGATAATCTGTCGATAAAAAATGGTGTTCATGGAACTGTTGTAGAAAAGCAATATCACACTTGAGGTCATGCTGTCGTACTGAAATTCATCACAACAGCACTCCATCTTGTGTGATATTTCTTGATTAGTCTGTAAAATATTTTAGGAGTAAAATTAAGTATATAATTATTCTTTTTATATGGATTAGCCTAGTCTAGCCATGTATCCTTAAACCCTCAAAGCGTTATTTCTGTACAAATCCTGTCTGATATCGCAACTGTAATACTCTCCGGAATAAGGAGAGACGGTATGACTGTGATCAGGAAGTGCATTCGGTACGTATATACATACGCGTACCTACTGTACGTACACTTACGTTTCAAAAGAATCTTAAAACCTCAATCATGGCAAAGCAAAAAAGAAGTGAAGGAAAGATGTGCGTGTGTGTGTGACTATCGCCTCGCCTCGTGATGGAGTTTAAAGCAGACAAGACGAACCTTTTCAGCCTCTCATAATAACAAGTCCGTGTAGACAGCGAGGCACTCATTATGTAAATTCACGCAGTTTTCCATTATTTCCTGTTTGAAAAATCCACAAATCTGCCTGACTGTCACCTCGCTGCCGTTTATGTCACCTGTGTGGGCTGCATATGTTTATGCAAATGCAAGGAGTAGCTACTGTATTTGAATAGATTTACATCTCAGGAGCTTATTATTGAAATATGCAATATGTTGTTCAAGCACCTTGTGCTGTCTGCACAGCAACGTTTTTTTTTTTCCTCCCTCATGTATATTTTAATCTGTGGCCTTTCTAAATTGTTTAACTTTAGGCTAAAGTGGACTTGGGAGGCTTCACTTCTTGGGCGACTGAGGGACAAGATTGGGCGGTGAGACGTTTCGGTAAACAGTGCGTTCAAGGATGAAGAAGAGAAGGATGTGGGATGCGCTACAGAAAAACGCAAACATGCGGCCCTCAACCTTCACTTTGCCTTCAGTGTCGAGAGATACGCTGATTTAAGGGATGATCAGCATGAATATAGAGTATAATACCTGAAATACAGAGGGAGCTGCGAGCAAGAGAGTCGCCAAACATTATGAAGCTGTAGTTAACGGAAACCACGCCTGAAACACATTGTGTACAGGTTTAAACACATAGTGAAGATCCATGCAGACTGCTTCACATGGTTCATGGTTCCAACCATCATAGTGTGAAACTGCTACAGCTTTACTGGTGTTATATTTGGGCCTCGTTACTGAGCAGACAAAATGTATTTTCGCTTGATCTGATTTCTTTTTACAGATCACATCGACAAAAATCACACTTTCCCAATGATGGGGAAAAAAAAGGACTCGGTTGTTTATGAACGTACTTTTTCAATAAGAATTGCCCTAATTTGACAGGATACATCTCCAGCACTTCCTGCGCCCGCCTCTGTCTTATTCAGTTTAAGGTTCTGCTGAATAAGTTAGTTTTTCCCCCCAAGCAAGCCTGGCTGAAATCTCCCCTGATGCTGAGGACAGATGTGAAAGATGTCATGTCCTCTCCCTGTCATTTAAGTCACATGTTCGTTTTGTGCCCAGGGGTTCTGGACAGGTTTTTTTTAATATCATGTCCAGTCTATTCTTGGAGTACAGTTGAAACCATGTGTATTGATTGCTATATTTGGTAATCCAGATGATTCAGTTTCATTGTGTTCTGCACATAGAGATGTTAAAGCTTTCTCATTTTTGTTGGACAGACGATCCATACTTTCATACTGGAAGTCCATCAAGTCCCTCCATCTCTCAGTGGACTAAAGATTTTTTTTTTCTTAAGCCAGGATGGCGATTGGTTATTTCTTATTTTACTAATTTACAGGTATTTCCTGAATATTTGACTAGGTTATGCATCGGAAAGTATGTATGAACCGCTCAATACACACAGATTCTTCTGAGCCGGAGGGTGTGGGGTGTGCGTGTGTGTTTGTTTGTGTGTCTGTGTGTATTTTTAGTTGTCTTCTTTGGTTGTGTTTTTTCTTGTTTAAAAATAATACATTCCATTCAGTGATTATACATACTTATTATATATATATATATAATATTGTATTGTAATATTGTGTGTATATGAGAATTCTTCAATGAACATGATTTGTAAAAAAAAATGACAAAATGCTAAATGCAAAAAAAAAAAAAAAACTCATAATATTATTATTATTATTATTATTATTGTTATTATTCACAGGGTAGTAAATGAAATTTTTTTAAAAAGTTTTTTAAAAAAGAAAAATCCCCATGCCTCACATTGCCCTTAACACTTGTTTTTTTTCCTTATACAGTATGTTTTATTTTAAGATTATATTTAAACATTTAAACAAGATATTTAAAAAAAAATAATTTTAACCCCTAATTCAAATATTGGACTCAAAGCTCCAGAATGCAATTCAGATAAAAAAAAAAGATTAAATAGACTTTGTTTTTTTTCCCTCTATGGTTTTATAAAAATAACATTTCATTCAGCAAATTTCTTGATATTTCTGTATACAGTATGATGAAATAGCCACTGCATCACTCTCTTTATGTATCACAGTGTGTGTGTGTGTGTGTGTGTGTGTGTGTGTGTTCTCACCGTGTAAAGTCTTCCTCATCCTCTCTTTTCTGACGCAGCTGTTTGGGTTGAGTCATGTTGGACCAGTTAGGCAGTGACTGCAGCAGGCGGCTGATGTCCTCGTCTTTGGCCCAGGAGGCACTGATGGTCAGCTTATCCTCGCACTGCACTATGCTCCTGCAACACACACACACACACACACACACATTACACACTTACTGTACATGTACGGTATATCAACAGCAAAGCTACACACAGAATCTCAAGCAACTTCACACTTAATTCGCCATTAATAAGAACGAGATGACCGTACGCTTCTTTCCCACATTCCTGAACTGTTTAGAAGAGCGAATTTAGTCACTTGACTCTGTGATGTCACGTTCCTAAATAATCGAAAACTAGATGCACATTAGCTATGTACTGTAATGATGATTTAATATTGTAGAGCGCCCTATATACAGCCTATAGGATCGCATTTAGACGTGGATGTAATATTTATTAGAGCATAATGTTTATTAGTTTAGTGTGCGGGGTCGGATTTAGCTGTGGATTAACTATCTGTCAGAGGGTACTGTTTAGTAGTTTAGTACACGGGGTGAGATTTACTGTATCTGTAGATTAATGTCTATTAAAGTGCACTATTTAGTAGTTTAGTGCACAGGGTCAGTTTAACCGTGGATTTAGCATCTATTAGAGCGTACTATTTAGTAGTTTAGTGCACAGGGTCAGTTTAACTGCGGATTTAGCATCTATTAGAGCGTACTTTTTGGTAGTTTAGTGTAAGGGTGAGATTTGGCTGTGGGTTTAGTATCTATTAGAGTGTACTTTTTAGTATCTTGGAATCAGAACATGTTTTTG
>JAOVVA010000016.1:14507353-14546325 GCA_028565275.1 Leiocassis micropogon
AAGGGTGAGATTTGGCTGTGGGTTTAGTATCTATTAGAGTGTACTTTTTAGTATCTTGGAATCAGAACATGTTTTTGTACTCTACAGTCCATTATCAGGAGCCATAAACCACCTACAAAGTCTGCTTATCCACCTACTGTACATTAGGAACCCCTATGAACCACCTTCAATAACTTATGGCTTAGGAATTGGATTGTTAGGAGGGGAAAAAAACCACTGGTGTTTTCATCAGATGTCTGTGAAGATTCCCAGGCATCCAGGTGAGGTTATCTGGGAGTTGAGGCATAACAACTGGACTTCTTTCTTGTTAGGGAGAAAACGTTTCACTACTCATCCGAGTCGCTTTTCCGTGAGATTTCATTGAAGAAGCTACTTGGACGAGTAGTGAAAGGTTTCTACCCAACAAGAAAGAAGTCCAGTTGACGTTTTCTTTTAAATGTATTAAAATAAATATAAAATACTGAGTGCAATTAACTTGACATATTTTGAATAATTACCATCATTTTAGGACACAAATGAAAAAGAAAATAGTTAAAAAAATTAACTATTTCTTCTTTCTTTAAAAATACAAAGTATTTTTAAATCATTGCTGCTACTCACTGTGTACTGAACCGTATATACAATTGTATATTGTTGCAATGACAATAAAAGCCTACTTGACTTGACTCTTACAGCGCGAACATGAAATGAGTTGAGTAAAGGTGGTGTTGTAGAAAAGTAAATGCCCCGGGAACGCAGGACATGGGTCAGTCCTATAATCCAGAAACTAATTTACCAATCAGCAGGAGTCCTAATGATCAGGGAAATAATTACATCAGGCCTGTTTTATTTCTTTTTTCAAGGAAAAAAGTCAATGCATCAGTCGCTGAGTTAACATGAGACCTACTGATTTATTAATAATCTGACTGATTAGCCAGTCGGTAAAAAAAGAAAAAACCTATTTGAATAAAGTACACAGACTGAGGCTAATTCTGAATGCTTTTAATGACCCCTTAGAAGAAAAACAACAGTAATGGAAATCTTTGCGTCTGATTACATTCGCTATAAGAATCTGTGTGTGGTTTCTGGACAGAAAATACATTTCACCTTTTATTCTGAGGTCGATAAAGGATGAGCGAAGAGTTTACTAAATGTCCAGCAAATAGATTAATAAAGATATAGCACTTTCACTCGATATATAAAAAGAGAGAAGAAAAAAAAAAAAAACACGCTTGTGCACTTATTTCCAGGCGATGGCTTTTAATATTACTCACGGTAAAAGATGAATTAAAAAAAAAAAAAAATGCGATTGAGAAAGAATTTGTTTTATGTCATTTCCAACAACTTTACAGCCATCACAAACTCTTAAATTCTCACTATAAATTTAATAATGACACCTGGATAATGTTTTATTGACAGGAAAATCGTTTTAAATTCTACAACATGAGCGGTATGATTTAAAAGCTCAAAGCACTGACTGTCTGCACATTCATGTTCTTTTTAAACCATTAAAAAAAAAAAGTGATGGAAGCTATTTAAATAATCACAGATTAGTTTTGGGTCTGAGAGCAATTAAGGTGATTCACAAAGACGAGCCTGATAGACTTGAGGAAATAATGAAACGCGTTTGATTGGAAATGTGGACGTGTGTTTCGACACTCAAACAGCTCTTAGCTGCACTGTAGGATAAAGACTGCGCTGTTATAAATCACACTGCTTGTATGTAAGCGTGTATTATTAACATACAGTACAAACCTGTAGGCAGTGTTGCAGATCTCCTTGTACTCTTTGAGTTTGTCACAGACCATCTCCAGGAACTGGTTAGAGTAAGCGCTAAGGTCCCGCATGAGACTCATCAGATCCTGGATGGACTTCTCGACAATCACAGTGCTCTGGAAAAACACAAACACACAACAAATGAAACCTCATTCAGCATTGTGTTACCGATTCCGCTTCCGACTGAACTGTGCCGAAGCACTTGGACTGGATTGGGTTCCTCTTCTTTCCCGGGTACCATGACTAACGTCCAAGGCAGGTGTGTACAGTAGAGCTGCCACTATCTGATCAAACATCATGGTGATGAAATCAAACCTGTCTAACATAACTGTCTAACTTTGTCTGAAAAGCCTACTTTTTTTTTTTTTTTACACTGCCTACGTAAAACCCACTATGTTAGAGAAGGTTGCTTCAAGCATGGCTTCCATGAAATATCGTCCGACAGCATTTGCACATAGATTTCACCATGATTACCCTTGGCTTTGTTTGGGCTTCCCACCTAAACACACAAACAAGTTCAGTTTGTTTAATAGAGCACCCTGTGTGGGAGCTATTTCAAAAACTTTTTACACAACCTCCAGAGAAACTCCTTCAACATTCGCTGAGTGGTGCAGTATATAACAAGTGTACTGTCTACAGGCAATAAACCTGGACAAAAAAAAGTGGGACTAAGCCTGCAAAGGTAGAAATGTTTATTTCAAGTTTTATTTAAACAGTTCGAACATCACAATCTCATAAAATACTAGTTATGCGCAGAGCTTTGAATCATAGGTTGCCGGTCTATTCATCTGGATTTTTTTGGCATTGTGATTGTGAAATTGTTTCAAATAAAAAGCACTAATGCTAGACTGATGGAATATTTTCTAATAATATGTATTTTTTTTTTTTTTTTAGCATTTTGTATAATTTGTGTTGTTAGTTGTAATTTCAAACACTCCAGTCCAGTAGGTGGCGGTATTGCACCAACCGCTCATAAACTCGTAAAAAAAAAAAAAGAAAAAAGAACAGCAAGTGGTTGTCTTATAAAACACAAGTATTTTACATATAATTTCTGGAAAGTGCAAACAGTTTGTATGGCCTGCAAAAGCAGTGGTACATATTTTTAATGAATTCATAAATTTTTACAGCATTTAATGTTTATGTTTAACTAAAGAACTTAAGTGTAAATCGACTCTGAATCGGAAAACTGAGCCAACAATTTAATGGATCAAATTGACCTTTTCTGGCCAGCAAAACCACAAACATTAACCACAAGTTTAAAACTAACAATGTGCTGATGAATGCGGCTTCTGATTGGACAGTTTTAAAGTCATTTACGGTATACTTCAGGCAAAACTACACATGAATTACCGACTATGCATACACTTCAGTACCTGTAATAAATCCCATGTCTATGCGATTAATTATTAGGCAGCACTAGACAAATCCTAAAAACATTTGGACTGAATTTACCCTGATGAGTAAACCATATACAGTACACACAAGAATCATCTACTACATTCAACTCACTTTCATTTCTATGACAAATTTTCCAGTAGCCACTGCTACGATGGAGCTTTACGGAAATCCGAATGTATACCAAGATCCCCTAACAAGCAAACAAACCAGAGGCGAGAGTGACACAGACAGGAGATTCAGGATGAGCGGATTGTGATTAAGAGTTTTAACATGAGCACCGGACGGCAGTTCTTAGAAGAACTTCTTAGAAGGCTGAGAGTTAGAAATAATGAGCTGAGAAGTGCGGATCACTCTGACAGACATGAGAAAGCCTGATAAGTTCTCTTCTCCAAACCTTTTAAACACAATTTTCTCCGGACTGCTTAAGGGGTATTGATTACGCCCGGTATTGTCTGCGGTGCTTGAGCAGAAGGCTTTGGCTTAAACCGAGCTGGCGGTGTCATTTCCAGATGCGAACGACAGCTCGGTCATTTCCCAGAGACGGAGCAAGCCGCTAGTCAGCGCGTACTCGATGTGCAAATGCATCGAGCGCTCTATAAATGGAAGACAATCAGGCCATGCATTCACCTGCCAGATCCTGATGCCACGGCTTGAGTGGCTGTTATTGATATAACTACAGTATGTGTGAGTGTGTGTGTGTGCGTGACAGTGAAAATCCGACAATGCATGAGCACACGAGGACAAGGACGGCTGGCGTTAAAGATGAGTCACAGTGCTGGAACTAATGGACGATGCATGCATTCACTCTTCTATCTGTCTCATCAGGTCTATTTTCTATGTCCAAGCTTTATGCCTCTTTTCCCTGACATACCCTCGCTGTTGGAGCATCGAGTGCCATTTTGGCACAGCGTAATGGATCGCAGCCAAGACATGTGGAGAGAAGATACACAGATACACACACACACATGGCGTCGTTAGCGCTGCCTGTAGCACGAACGGCATGAGGAGTTAAAGATGCGCTGACAGAAGTACAGAAGTGGTAAGTTTGCAGAGTACTGGAGTCAGCGTTTCCCAGCACCAAAGCCGAGACCCTGGGACAAACCCCGACCAGCAGGGGGAAGCAGCTTCCTTAGTAAGACAATACTTCATCTAGAATCTGTTCTACATATCAATGTGCTCTGCTAGCAGCTCTGAGGAATACATCGAGGGGGGGGGTAATGATCCGTGACTGCAGCTGAACACGGGGTTTTGTGTCAGCCTGTGACAGCGGGGGACGACTTGACAGGCAACGCTGTGGCCTCGCTGGAACGACTCCATCATCTTCTCACAGTTCTGCAAAATGTGTGTTTGTGAGTGTGGGAGTGTGTGTGTTCGTTTGTGAAATAGCAAAACTCTGCAGATATCTCCACCTAAAATTATAAAGAAGAGCGCTTGGTCAGCGTGACCAGCATCGTCTAATACGTCTTTCAATCTTTATTTTTATTTTTTGTAGAGTGCAATTATTCTAGTAACAAATCCTTTGGTGCTCTGCGACACTTATCTAATCCCGCTCATTGAACACAGCCACTTGTCTTAGCTCAGGAAATCATTAAAAAGTAATCAAGCCTGCAGAGAGAAGGTAAAAGAAGAAGAAGAAGAAACAGAAGACGAGGTTAGGAAGTAAAAACATAAAGAAGCAAAGCAACAGAGTGCCGGAGGACAGAAAGCAAACCATCACCGGCACGTTTGTCCTGCGGCGAAGGAAATATTTCATACGGCATGCTGAGACGCCGAAGAGAAAGTGGAAAGGATCCTCTCTCTTTCCTCAGACACGTCACGTACATCTTCACAAACGAACAGCGCTTAAAGCTACCTCACAATGGCATTAGCGTTGATTACGCCTCGATGCGCAGCTGTGCTCTCGGCTTATGTGTATTAAGGCTTTTTCAGCTTCTCCATCTGTGGAAATTTATTCATTAGCGCGCGCAATCCATGATGAGTATTTTAAGAATTGAGATTTAAGGATTTCCTTTACACCACGTCAAATCACTACGTGAACGTCTCATTTCGCCCCTTTTGACCTTGCCGCTTGAGGGGTTGTGATATGACTGGCAAATAATCCAGCCAGTTATGAAACCAATCACGCGAAGCTGCTGTATAGCTGCTACATGACTGATAACACACCTCTGAAGGAAGTGCATCAGGTTTTTGGGTGTTTTTTCTTTATACAACACAAAGCACTGACTTGAAGTCTTCAATCTGATTGGTCAGAAGGTGTTACTTTGTTCTCTATAACATAATATGTGATGGTTTCTATAGACCGCTTTTACCGTATATACGTTAGCTTTTTTCGTACAATTCCCTCAGTCCTAGGATGCCAAAACAAGTGGTGGAGGACTCGATACAACCCTGTCGAGGTCAGATGCAGACTCTTTGCAGGCCAGTCAGAACACAGAGCACTAAAGGCCTTGGGTATCTGCTGACTGCATAACAGAACCATCAGGAACATCACAGACTCTGCAGAGACGGCATCTAGATGGCTCCCTTTTCTTCTTGCTACCGACTTACTAATATTCTTGGGACCCATGGTGCTACATCTTCACTAAATCTTGCACAAAATGCAAAAAAAAACAAAAAAAACAAAAAAAAAAAACTCACTTCACTTGGCTTTCCACTGACTTAGTTTTAAAGTTTTAAACGGCTCCCGGATGTACGCGCAACTTAGTGTATGCTACAAGCAAGGCGCTTGTACGCTAAGAAAGTGTGTGATCATTGATAAAGTCAGTTGGCCTGCAAGGACATGTTTATTTGAAATGAATGGAAGGAGTCTTCAGTGTCAGTGCTTTCGTAAAAAAGTCTTGACGCTCTCCAAAAAAGTTTGGACAGAGGAGATACAATGGCTTACTAGTCCGCATAGTCAATTTTCACTTTCAGGGTCGGGGTTCGATTTCCACCTCGGGGTCTGTGTGCATGGAGTTTGCATGTTCTCCCAATGCTTGGTGGGTTTCCTTCGGGTACTCGGGTTTCCTCCAACAGTCCAAAGACAGGCAGATTAGGCTAACTGGCGCTCGCAAATAGCACATAGTGTGTGAATGAGCATGTTAGGGTGTGTGTGCACCCTGTGACGAGTTGGCGCCCCCATTCAGGGTGTACCCCACCTCCTGGGATAGGCTCCAGGCACCCCGCGGTGACCCTGTATACGGGATAATGATAATGGTGATACAGTGAGATGGAAGTGGCTGTGCAGTCTTAATGTTAGCGCACAGGCTGGTGTTGTAAAGTTTATAGCTACTACAAAGTCAGTGATAACAGGAAATACGCTTTTCCACAAACATTAAATGTACTGTATTTATTAACTGATAGTTATTTTGACATTTTATATTTCTAAAAGTTTATATTTATATTATGACAGTGCACGTATTATGTAAGCTGTTTATCTTACAGATGAAAGATTCAGGTCAGGGCTCGTCCTTTTTTTGTAACATAGATGTCAGTGGACATGCAGAAGACCGGCACATGATATAAGGAGTGTCAGCAGTGGTTGGGGTGTGTGTGTGTGTGTGTGTGTGTTTGCCCTCTGTAATGGGTCAGGGGCTTTTCCCATTAATCCAACCCTGACCCAGGAGCTTGGTGAGTTCAGAGTATTTAACCTAAATGTGCTGCTCACTCATGCCAACACACACACACACACACGTCTGCTCAAGCCATTGAAGCACAACACACTCCCACAACCGTCTCACTGGGCATCTTGATGGTCCATTCATCACTGTCAGAACCACTGTGAGCCCCTGAGACCCTGTAACCCAGCAGTGGTTGGTTGGTGTGTGTGTGTGTGTGTGTGTGTGTGGACAGATGTCTCAAAAAAATAAATAAATAAATAAATAAATCACCAAAAGTTTTTTATATTATTTATTATTTATTGATATTATTTTGATAAGGCTTTATGTTACTCTTTTACATCTGGAGATGTGTCCAGGTATCCAGATGTTGATGGTGTCTAAGCACCGCCAGATGTGTTTCTGGACCTTTAATTTTTGTCAGAATCCAGGTGTTAAGTAAGTGTAATTTAAGAGTCATGATCGATGGTGAATACATTTTGATCATGTTGGTCGTGTGTGTGTGTGTGTGTGTGTGTGTGCACGATGGAGAAGCTCTACCCTGGAAACACCTGAGGTGCAAAGCCCATCTCTGGTGCATGCGAATCCCTGCAGCGTGGGATTATCCGTGTCCTAATGGGTGTAATTTCAATAAAGGAGCGCTTTTGCTCCATTTCGGCGCCATCTCTGCCGGCCGGCCGATTACTGAACGAATGCAAATCAGCCCCGACATCCATCACATCCTCATGTGCGCGCCCGTGTGTGTGCTTGTGTGACACTGAAGAGCCAGGTGTGAGAGCTATGTGATGTGCAAATGAGGCATCATGAGCAGAATTAATGTCTCTGTGTGGGTGTGTTTTTAAAGCTGAGTAACGAGAGTCGTAATCTGGTCTTTTTTTTTTTTTTTAAACAGATGAGTTCACAGGCGGTGAGATCTACTCCTAACCGCCAGGCCCACGTGGGGACTCCATTGCTCTCTCTGGAACATCAGCACCACATGAAGAGGGGTGTATTTAACACAAACACCGCGTGCCATAAAGAGCTCCGTATGGGGAGAACGGTTTTGGAATGGAACGAACACCGGGCGATGAGACGCACATTAATTTAAACAAATTATATTCTGAAGAACTCAGCATGAGGATGAACTCATGGAACACACATTTATCCCTCACTCTGCTCTGCATCCCTCCATTCTACCAACACTTTTGTGACAATCTCTCGCTTTTCCCTCTCCGCAGGCACAGATTAGCTCTTTTCCCATCTCTCTCGCTATCTCGTTCCAGGAGGACCTTTTTCAGCTGACATGTTACCTGAAAGAAACGCAGCGCTCACACCTCAGGTGTCACGGCAGTGCTGCTGCAGATAGATTAGACAGAAAGGGACCAGTGCTGAAGCTCAGCGGGCACAGGTACAGGAGGAAAGCTCTAGGACAGAACTTTACCGTCTGTATGTGTGTGTGAGTCGGGACTAGATTAAACTTGCTCTGGAGTCTTTTTTTAAATACATTGCCCTTGGTGTTACAAAAGCATGGTGAAAGTTCCAACAGACAACCGTATTCAACACCAATCGAGCAGAAAACGCCAAAGCAAAGACTTGTCCATCTCGGTCAGGACAGTTGGTTTGAAATAAGGCAAGTGAAAAGATGATAAAACCACAGCTAGTCTTCCTCAGGCAGATCTCACAGCGCTCCCTCTGAGTAATGATGAGCAAGATGAGAGAAAGGTGACTTGAAAAGAGTTGCAGTATGACCTGAAAGCAGCAGGAACAGTAAGCCACGACCTGCACTGCGTTCATCTCAGTTCCTAATAATGGTGCTCCGATCGATCGGCCGGCCGCTGATCAAAATCAGCCTGGCCAATCACATAAAACAATATTATTGTGATGATGCAAAATACGTTGATAGCCGCATCGGCATGTCGTCGCCATTCTAAGAATATTACCAAGTGTCTTTAAAAGACATCAAATTATCAATATGCAAAGTTTCTTTTTTTTTTCTTAAAGCAAAACCACATGGGGGAAAGTCTGCCAAAAACTTTAACACAACAAACCGTATTCACCACTTAAGAACAACGCACCATGAATAACTACGAAAGGCACTGGTGGCTCAGTGGTAAGTGTTGTTCCACCTCCCATGCGAAAGGCCAGGGTTCAATCCCCAGCCCAAACTCTAGCCACTAGATGCAGTGCTAGTCCTTGCCAGGAGCATCTGAAAGACTAACAACGCACCATAAGTGATTATGATAAGTGAGTATGAAAAGTTAGCAGCAAAAGCAGCAGCTAAATCTTGCTTCATTTGTAGAGACTAAGAATGGAGACATTGATGCTTCAAGAAAACAACAAGTGCAAACATAACACAGGCCTTGTGTGGATGATGCAACCTCTTGACTTGGGGGTGTTAAGGGGATTGCGAGTCTATTAGATGTATGTTTTTTTTTTCCATAAACCGTTGGAGAAATGGTCCAAAATTTAAAAGGACCTTGTTTTGTCATGTTAAGATGCTCAGATGGTTCTCCAGTGTGCATGTACAAACAAAAAATGAAAAAAAATGAAAAAAAGTCCCTTCTTTTTGTCCTTTTTCAATAATTTGTTTGTCCGTTCTACTCGGTTAAGAGTGGCTGGCATACATGAAAAAGTCTTCTTGTCTTGTCTTCTTGATGTTTACTGGTGGTTGGCGACCACTATGTTGCATTACCGCCACCATCTAGACTTAATCTCCCTCATCTTCCTTTCAGTTTCAACCCTTAAGAAAGCCACTGAAATCTTGCTTCCTTGTCCTCTTTCTCCATTTTTAAAAATACTTGTCACAGTGTACTTAAGTCTTTCCAAATTCCCATTTCTCCTCCCCTGAAGATTGGTGGGGTGGGGGGGTTCTCTTGGTGTCTACATGTGCTAAGGCACCACATATACCAAAACTGGAACTGGTGGGGAGTGGCTCATCAGTAGCTCATATACATAGACACTGAAATGGCGTGTTCGGACGAGGAGTGAAACGGAATTTGAGATATTAAATTAAAAAAATAACAACATTGGCTGAGAGGTACTTTAACTGGAGCATTAACATACACGACAAACACTTTTTGCTCTGAGAAATGTGTTAACTTGTATTAAGGCAAGAGTAAAACACTGGACCTTTAAATCTTAATACTGCAAACAAGCTAATTACTTCTGACGGTGAATGTTTTGAAGCTGTGATTACAAACATCGGCTTTGTAGTACAAATAATGTTAATTTGTGCTGTCTGAATTCTTACCATGTTGCATAAACGACAAACTCTGAAGCTCACTGAACGGCAAGTCAAACACACCTTCATATAACTAAGCAGAACTGAAAATGTTTTCATGTGCTAACTGATTTTTCAAGGACACACACAAACACAGAGTAAGAACCAATCAGTGTAAGAAAAGTGAGGCATTTTAAAAGTGTAGGTTGCATCTAGACAGACTGTGTGTGTTTATCCGTGTGTGTTCCTTTAGTCATGACAGTATCCGGAGCACCGCTGCCGTAATCAGAGAGGACACAATGCTCCTTCAGGCCACATTGTTCCCTGATTGGCTGTCTCGGCGCTCGTTAATAAAGGCCCACGCTGTGTATTTGTGCCACAATTGAGCGACTCGCTCCTAATGGAGCTGCGTCTATTGGGAGCCAATCAGCAGGTGCCTCCAACTCACACACACAAATACGCACAACGGCCAAGCAACACATGCCGAGGCAGAGATAGAAAGGTCAGTCTCATTAGTTTATCTTCAGGTTTGTGTGCGTGACTGACTGAGATTGAGAGAGTGAATACAGGGGGATTAAAAAGGTCAGCTTCATTAGCTAGACCACGACGCCGGGTCCGTGTCGGAACTTCTGTAGGAACTTGAGCTGCCGTTCAGTGACGTCCTCAATCATCTCTCAAAGACGAACATGGGGGGAAAAAAGCAAAATCGTGCCAATTTACCCTGTAAAAGCTCAAGGGGTCCAGGAGGTGAACTGGTCTTGGGTTTAAATTGGGAATTGGAACATCTTGTGAGCAAAATTAGCAACGTAGTCCTGGATGGAGCTTTGTGACCATAAAGTGCTAAAAGCATAGCATTGTGAAGGTGTCTATGTTGAACCGATAAAGCTTGAGGTTGTGTGTAAAAGGTGGGCGGGACCAGACTGGGGACATCCGGTCTTTATCAGAATCCATAGCCGGTTTTGGAAAAGATTTATAGAGCTAATCTCCAGCTGGGTTACAGAGTCACCCTCCGGTTCTGGAGATACATTTCTAATTAAATGAATCAGGCAGCGAGTGCAGATAGCATCGCCGAGCCACACAGGTACACACTGCACAGAGAAAGTGTTCCAGGGGAAAGAGAGGGTGAAAGAGGAAGAGGAATGAAATGTAAGAAAAGAGGTGATACAGTAATGCAGTGCTGTTTATCGACGCCTAGGCAAAGGATGATAACACACCCTGTCTCATCGCTGCAAGTAGAAAACAGTGAATGAAACACCACCACATCTCGGTGCTTGTCAGGAAGAGGCCCAGACAGACCCCCAAGTCAAACGCTGGACACAGTTTGAGCGTTAATAATATCATTACTGCGAATGCTAAAGCATCTGTTTGTACAAGCCAGCATTATCAGAGGATAACTAGCTGCTGTGGAGAGGTCAAAGTTCAGAGCTGGTAATCAAAAATTGCCTGTGCATCAGAAATAGAGCTCTAATCCACTGGCTATACAAACTGCAGCATCTGTGACCTCTAAGCTACATTTAGGATTTGGGTGGCATTGTGGGTTCGTAGGACAATGCTAGGGAATGCCAGAGAATGACTGAGGACCTTGAGCTGGTTTGGTTTGGTGTGAACTGGTATTGTTTAATCTAAACTGGTTTGATTTGATGTGAACTGGTATGGTTGAGTCTGTGCTAGTTTGGGTTGGTGTGAACTGGTATTAATTAGTCAGAGCTGGTTTGGTTTGTTGTGAACTGGTATAGTTTAATCTAAGCTGGTTTGCTTTGATGTGAACTGGTATGGTTGAGTCTGTGCTGGTTGGGTTTGTTGTGAACTGGTATAGTTAAATCTAAGCTGGTTTGCTTTGATGTGAACTGATATAAATTAGTCAGAGCTGGTTTGGTTTGTTGTAAACTGGTATTGTTTAATCTAAGCTGGCTTGGTTTGTTGCGAACTGGTATGGTCGAGTCCAAGCTGGTTAGGACCAACGTTTAAAATGCAATGTTAAAAAAATGCAGCTGTCATTTTTGCTTGTATCTTTTTGGGTAAAAAGGTACAGAATTCAATTTTTCCACTGAGATTTTTTTCTTTGATACTGTATTCCTTATTTGCCTAGACTGAATGCAAAGACACATCATAACCAAAAACAAATGTGTGTGTATGTGTGTGTTTTTGTGTGTGCATGCACACCCCCCAGTCTTTGTCTGCTGAACTCCACCACAGGAGAGCACTACTGTAAGCATCATTGCACGCTTCCATTTGGCGCAGGAGTGATCACAAAGGCAATCCACAATATGCCACAATATGGAGAGGAAATCATGCTCATCTTTAAAATGGCTCCTCGTATAACGGATGACTGTTCATAGCGACGAGCCACTGAGCCCAGGTCAATTCCATCTTCAACGCCTTGGCCTTTTTCATATGAGGAAAAAAATTGGACTTGATACTACAATGAAGCCTGGAGAGCACTGGGATTTCAAAATGAGACACAAAATGCACTAAAATTGTTGTAATAGAATAGAAACGTGTTAAATAAACACTAAGAAAATTTCAGAGGAATTTAGACAGATTTCTTCAATTCTCGACCTATTGGGACAGGGTTCAAACGCATTCCTTACTAGAGATTCCACAGTATGATAAGGTAGTCAAAAAAGATTACAGGTTCGCTGTACTGTGGTATAACTCAACAATTTAAACACGCACAAGGCGGGAGCAGAATTAAAAGAAGTCCTACTTAGAAGGCTCTTTGTTTGAGGGTCGTTCAAGTCGAACTGCCACTTTTCATTGCACAGAAAACTGCCTTTATTTCTTTATATAATCTTCTGCTACACTAATGCACTTATCCCAGTGTTTTATTAGTGCTTGGACACGAGGTAGAAAGTTTTCTCAGTACGCTGTAACCATGGTCGGACTGTCTGATTCACGTCTAAAACGCCGGCATCCCAGGAACTCCTTCAATGGCCCAAACATGTGGAAATGGCTTGGGGCGAGGTCAGGACTGTACGAGAGGATGTGGCAAGAACTCCCAGCCCAGTTCCTGTAATGTGCAGTGGTGTTACTGCGTTTCTTCCTAAAGTTCGGAGAAGTTCTCTGAAGTTGCTGCTGCATCTGTTAGTTACTTACCTTACAAATAAAACTGCTTATTGCAGTAATAAAAAAAAGAAAAGAAAAAAACCTGTAAAGACTGAACAAGTGAAGCAGAGACTAAAGCTGCCATGCAGGGATTAAATTTGACTGTAGGGAAAAATTTCAGAGACTATTTGGGCATTTACTTTTATTCAGGAGCTGCAAAGGGAAGTCTCAAAACGGTCTTGAAAAGGACACTGGTACTATTTAGACATGTTATGGCACTGTGTGTTTGTGAGGAGGGATTTGAACTTAAACAGCCTGAGTCACTATTTAAGTACAGAAGATGCACCATTTAAATAACAAATGTTCCCTCCAAAATAGCTGTCTACACAAACACACATTTACAAGCTAACACCAAATGGGAAAATATTACAAAGGCATTCACACTGTTTAAAAGAAGTAGTTCATTAGACCGTTATTAAAAAGAAAAGCTGCAGCACGAGTACAAAGAGACGCACAAGGCCAGGGATGCGGCACGCGGGCTGGCAGGCACAGAGCAAAAGCGTCTTTGAATTGGGGTAATTATGAAAGAAAAAGAAAGCCCGAAACAAAAGAGCGGTTTTATGGAGCGGTCGCTATCTGGAGAAGCGCTCATTAGCCCAGCAGGGTAATTAGCAAGATGCCGCAGTCCTCGTTAGGGAGAAGTCATAATCGTAAACAAACGGCGGTAAACTCCCGCCGCGGTCCCTTCTGTAACAAACTGCCAGTGATCTCAAAATGAAAGCGAAGACACGATTGCGCACACGAAGAGTGCTGGGTAGGTCAGATAAACATAGCTCAGGTTGCAGTATGAAGTGACACCACGTCCCATAACGCCTCTTATCTCTGCTCTTTTATCCAATGAAAAGCCTCCGGTGCCAGACTTGCATGCTGGATGTTGGCTACTGAATAGTTTTAGACACGAGCATCTTGGCTCGGAACAGCAAACTGAAAGATGGGTAGCAAACTAAAGAAAAGTAAAACGAGTAAAAGGACTCGCTGAAGAAAGTTTGAGGGAATCTGGGTGGGTGTATTTTAGAATCAAAATGCTGTCAATTGGGCCATTAAGACATTTATCCAGCCGATGATTTCATGTTCTAAATCCACACCAAGAGGGAGTATACAAATAAGAAAGGGGTAAATTAAGAGGAGGAATGGGGTTAAACAATAAGTAAACAAAATATTGTTAAAAAAAATAAAATAAACGCTACCTGTAGAAGAGGTCTCTGGACGCCCAGGTTCTTCATGGTGTCCGCACTGGCCAGGATCTTAAGAGGATCAGAAACTTTAGTGACAGTTTCTATTTCTTTATTGATCTCGGTGCGCACTTGGTTCAGGAACAGCTCGTTGATGTAATAGGTGAGGAAAGTGCGGAGCTGGCACTGCTTCCCTGGACCCATGCTCGACTCGATCTCCTGGATGAACCTGTAGAGACGTGGAGATTCAGTAAGAAGTTGAGAAAAGTATACATAAGCAAATTTCAAGTCAAGTTTTACGTTTAAAGACTTCTTGAGCTCAAATTCCAACTGGAAGGATTTGATTCCTCGATATAAACAATGAAGCCATAACAGTAACACATTAACATTGTTTATCAGTTACATACCAGTAACTGATCCTGGTGGCAGGCTCACTCAGACCAATCCCTTAGAAAAGCCAATAAAGCACAAAAAGTCAATGCTGGCCAATAAAGAAGGGCACCAGAACGCCCAGTGCACCACAGCCCGCAGGAAACACGAGGTCCAGCAGGCAAAGAGTCCAAACTCCACAGATCCCAATCTGATTGAGCACCAATGGGATGCCCCACAGAGACCCCACCCCACAACCTACAACACCCAAAGGTTCCTCTGCCAACATCCTGGTGCCAGACACCACACCACTCTCCCCAGAGGCCCTGTGGATCTCTGCTGTCACAAGTGAAACCCAAAACCTAGGATGCTTCAATGTTATTGTTTTTAGCATTATGGCTAATCAGTGTATTTATCTTCTGAAACAGGAAGTAATTATTTCAGTGTTTTGGTTAATTTACTGTACATGACAACAACCGCATTAAAGCAAGATACACAGCAGCCCCACCAACTCTAAACAATCTTGATAACGTCTTAAAGAGCTGGCTAAATATCCAAAATGACAAAAACAAAATGAACGACTCATTAAACCACAATAAAAATGCTATACGCATTTGAGAGAAGGTTGAGTGTCAAATGCGTTGACGATAATAATGATGAGTTTCAGGGTCATCACCCAGGAATATGTGATAAAATGGGAGATAAAATGACATTACTGACTCCTGTGGATGAGAAGTGCTGACTGTGTACGCACACGGATCACATTCTTAATCAGTTTGCAGTAGTGACATTTTATCACTGAACAACTACAAGTTTTTATTTAATTCTGTAGTGGAGTTAATTCCACTCATTTATTTCCAACTAAGCGTTGGTTAAAAAAGAAACTGCAGGAAAAAACACGGCCATAAACACAAAGTCGGCTCCCTAGTGGTGCAAAGGAAACATTGTGCGTTGCCCATCATTGCAAGTTCGATTCCAGCCTGGAGAGCAGATTGGCTGTGCTCTTTTACTGTAGGGGCACCAAAGGCAAGCGTAAGTCGTAGATGGCGTTTTCCTCAAAGGTGAAAGAACAACAAACAAAAAAACACACAATGTCAAATATGTTGGCTAACAAGCCAAGCCCTGGCCTTCTAGACTTTCATACATTCTGGTGTCTTTAAACCACTTTCAACCCATACTGGTGTCCACCATACACATCATACTTTCAAATTGCTGTCCATATTCAAAGGGACAGCTAAGGCTCTTTAAAAGACGAAGCCAGAAAGCAGTAATGCATGGCTAGGTTTTCAGACCGAGCACTCCCTGCTGCTTTATAAGCATCTGTCACATCTGTCAAAGCTGAAGCCAAACTGGCTGTCAGGTAAGACGTGACAAGACTGAGTGGTGGTGAGTGATTTATGGCATACCATTAGAAATGGTAATCCAAGGAGCTTCGGCTAGTGACGCTCAGGTGGCTGAACACAACTCAGTGCACGAGATGTGGATGAATATCACCTTTAAGACAATGGTCATGTCACTGATTTCAGCATGGGATGCTGTTAAACAGTGAACTCGCTAAAGATTATCTAAGAGAAAAGCAGAAAACAAGCTCCGGTCTGCTGCCAGGAATTTGTCGATAGCTCTGTCCCACATGACGGGCTGCAAGCAACTGGCCATGCAGATACCAATGAAACATCTTGGCATGCCTATAGTGAAGCACACGGAATGAGAGTGTAAGAGGATGGAAGGAGGAGGTGTAATAGAAGAAACAGGCTATCCCACACCAACTGACAGTGGCTATAGATCAGCCAGGAGCGCTGATTGATCACCATGTACACATAGAGGCTTACGCCTTAAACCGCTTATCTCAGCAGCGCTCCAGCCAATTAACTCGGCCAGTCGGGGATGCTGAAATCTCTCATTGTGTGCGCTACAGGAAAACAGCTAACTAAAAAGACATTAGACTTATAACTTAGGTTCACTTAGTTCAGCCATTAAGAGTCAAACTTTATTCCTTAAACACAATTCTGCCCATAATCAACCTTGGCCATTATCAAGCACGTAAACAAGTACTCACGCTTTCTCTCTCTCGCCATCTCTGTCTCTTTCTTAATACACTCATCAAATGCGAGATAGGTTTGGGTAAATTGCCACATTATAAGTGCTCCAATATAAAACGAAACAGTAAAACGACCAATAAGAACAAATGTCCCGTCCATCTGCTCACAAACTCAAAGCTATTTTTATGATGAGGCGAGCTGCAGTTTGCTCAGAAGTGGAGCCTTAGTTTCAGGAATCCATTAAAGTAGCCCTGAAATCAAAACTGATGTTTCAGCCGTTGCTTTTTTTTTTATAACAGTGCCTTAGTGTTATGATAGGAGAGGGTCTTGTTTTAACCGTTTCCAGGAAAACAACAAACTTATATGATGGATGTGTCTCCCATACTTGTCTTGCATTCATCCAATTGAACGCCATTTAGAAAGTATACATCCTGTCCCTAGGGGTGTGTCTCGGTCTAAAGTTGCAGCAGTTTTAACCTGTCGCTTCTTGGACACTATTTCCTTTTCCAACCAACTCTTGGTGGAGGACAGATGATTGCAGTTTATTCATTTGGAAGAGAGTGAAGTTTAGAGGAGCGTTTTGGCCAACTTCAGATTTGCCCACCTTAGATTGATTCTGTCAGTTCTTTCGTCCTTCTCCATCAGTAAGAGTCGGTGCTATCACTTCATCTCCCACTCAGATGTTGTCAGATGGAGACAGATGTCCTTGTGATGACCCCTTCACGCCTTTTAATTTATCACATCTCATCTTTGTTAACATACAAGATAAAGCCTGGATCTCTAAATGTTTTATGGAGGCCCTATTTCTCTTTTTTTTTTTCGTTTAAGCTGAGTTTTTATAGCAATGCTCTTTCCCTGGGAATCCGAACAATTAGGACTAATATTGCAAAAGCAACATTTTACCATGCCTGAGACTAATTATTTAACTCATTTAACTTTCTTCATCAAGTTATTACCTGTCTGATATTTAGAAACAATCTAATGAGTCACTAATTGCAGAACCCATGATAACTTACGACAGTTATCATGATTACAGCATTATATAATAATCTAATAGTGAAATCCCTATTATACTCATCAAAATCCCAGGAGCTGAAATATATGTAATAATGGATAGCGATTAAGCAATAAAAAAAAATAAAAAAAAAGATGACTCCATTATCAATCCATCATGTCCTTGGCATAAATGCCCTCTGCTATATTATTCATCCCATATGGTGTGTGTGTGTGTACATCCTGCTCTCTCGATGTTTGCCTCTCTGCGTTTCTCCCTGATCCCTTCTGTTGCTTCTCTGTTATTATTTTGTTCACATAAATCTTCCTGATCGCCTGCATTAGGAGGTAAATACGAGGCGATGGCTGCCTTAGAGGCCTGTCGGCTTTCACAGGCTAATCAAATTCCGCTCAGCGCGATCTGATTGGAGACGAGCGAGGGAGCTGCCTCTGAGAGAAACGCTGGTGAAGGAAAAGCGCTGAACTAAAAAAAAATGAAGAGGAAGCCATCAACTATGTTGTCATGAAGTAAAAAAAAAAAAAAAAAAAAAAGAAAGAAAGAGAAAAGATCATCACCAGAATAATAAAAACAAACGCAGGATTAATGCAGCCGGTGCTCAGTATCCAATAGCAACAGGGACATATGCTGTTTCCGAAAGCACCAAGGAGCAATTAGACACATGCAGGAGCGAACAGCGTGATGGGAAAAGGAAAGAGAGAAGATTTTTCCGTTATCTCGGGTCTACCGGGGGTTTCGTTTTAAAGCTGTAACAGCATTAACCTGGTCTGATTGTGACCTCTGTCATCGCTCATCATCATTTCATTTGTGTATTCTGTAATCTTCGCAATGATGAATGTTGACGGGGATTTGACCTTAACGCCACCTCGTATTTATCATCCCGGTGATAAATATGGCCGTGTTTAAACACTCAGGTAAATATTATAAAAATAATGATGATGATAAAAGCAAAACAGAAATGGATGAAATTCAATTATAAAATATTCATAAGAACGTCTAGAGGGTGCTAATAAGTGTAGCATACAAGATTTTAGACAGAAAGTAAACAGTGCTTATTCAATTTTATTTTATTAGAATAAATTACCTTCAATTAAAAGGCACAGCTCTCCTAAAGTCTCTAACCAGAGCTTTATTTATTTATTTTTATTTTATTTTTCTTATTTCTCTTAGTATGGGTGCCAATAATTTTGGAGCTGACTGTGTGCACCAAGACCCCTTAGATACATATATAATTTCTAAACATGAAAGAATCTGAAATAGAAAACAATGTAATATTGATACTTTAATTAATAAACAAACCATTAATTAAGAGTGATACTTTTTAAAAGACAACTGAAAAATGTATCATTTAGTTGAATGCTGGTTAAATAAATAGTTAGGAATTAACTACAATGTTTGCTTTATTACATACCTGACGTTAACGTGCTTCCATGTGTTAATAATAAAATGTATTTAAGTGTCCTAAGTGTGGATTTACCCCGGGCATTTCTCTGACATATCAGAAAGAAGCAGAAGAAAAAGAACGATGGTAAATCCTTCCATCACTAAGCAGGAAGCCCTATTAAGAATTTCCTGTGTTCACAGGTACATGACAGTTACATGACGGTGAGAGACAGAGCGGGTAGAAAACTTGACCAAATGTATAATATATGACCTGTACCCGTCTTTCAGCATTAAATACAGCAAGCACAGGTTTAGTCTTCCTCAGGTGATTAAATATTGGGATACTGGATGAGTAAATACTTAAAAAATTAACTAATTAGCATTAGATATCTTTCAAATGATAAAAAAAAAAAACATATAACCCAATGACATCATTATATTTAATATGCTACATTGGATGAGTAACTTACTTTAAGTTCTTTGATAAATACTCTTTGAATACAAAGAAATTACATAATTAGCAAGAAAATATAAACTTTGTGTCACATCTACCAGATTTTAATATTTTTACAGTATGGAGTTGCATTTTATAGTACATTGTTAGATTTTGTAGAAAGTTGTAAAGATTTGCAATGGTTTGTAAAGGTTTACATTATGTCACAAGGCTGTAAAATTTTTACAGTAGATGTTAGGTTTTGTAGTAATGTAAAGCTCTGCAGTATGAATTAAGCTTTGCAGTGTTGTAAAATCTTGCTTTATGTTGAAGTTGTAAAATTTCTAGTACATTGTAAAGTATTCTATTTTATGTTGTGAGGTTTTGCAGTATGTTAAGTTTTGCAGAATACTGTAATGTTTTGTTGTATATAATAACGCTTTGATGCAACGTTTTGTATTATGTTGTAAAGTTTTGCAACGTGTCATACAATTTTACAGTATGTTGCAAGGTTTTTTGCAGTAACATTGTAAAGGTCTGCAGCATGATGTAAAGTTTTGTTGTATTAAATTGTTTAGTATCCTGTAAAATTTGTCTAATGTTATAAAGTTTGCAGCATGTTGTAACTTTAAAAAGTAAAACTCCATGGTGAATGCACTGCTAAAATAAGAAAATCAAGGCCAGTGTATAATTTTGTTACTATTATTCTGGAATATTATATCAAGCCCAATACGCAGTATGTTGAAAAATTTTAAAGAATGTGGTGAGGGGTTTTGTAGAACATTGTAAGCCTAAGTAGAATGTCACATGTAGCATGTAATAAGGTTTCGGTGCAGACTCGTCATAAAGATTTACAGTAGGAGGCAAGATTGTAAACTTTTGCAGTATGTTATAGTTCATAGTAAGGTTTTAGAGCTTTGCAGCATGAGCTTTGAGGTTTTAGAGCTTTGCAGTGTTTTGTTAAGTTTTGTTGTATGCTGTACAATTTGTGGAATGTTGTGAAGTTGTTAAGGGCTACTTTATCAAACCTAATATGTAGTATGTTGAAAAGCTTTTTTGTACATTGTGAGGTTTACGGGTACAGTATGCCAGAGTTCTGCAGTATACGGAAATGTTTTGTAGTATGTAATAAGGTTTATATGCAATATGGTGAAAAGTTTTGTAGTATATTGTAGAGTTGCAAGATTTCGCAGGAACGTTGTACGGTTCTGGAGTAGATTAAAAGTTTTGTAGAATTACAGTACATTTTGTAATATGTATTATGTTTTAAATTCATAAAGTTCATAGTATGTTGTAAAAAAGTAGAATTTCATGATGACTGCAATGCTGCAATTAATTTATTTAATAATCATTAGAAAAAGGCCTGTCTTGTACTATTACTGTATTGTACTAGTACTATTACTATTATGATAGCCATTTAACATGGTATGAACATTACTTATACAGTATGTACTTACATTTTATCCCTAATTTAATAAAAAATTTGCTTCTATAAACTGTTATAACAATGGGCATAGTGCACTTATTATTGCATGGATTCATTTGTTCATAGCTCTTTTTAAATAATCTTTTAAAAGACGTTTGTAAAAAGCATTACTGAGTCGAATCACCAGGTCTCGGTTTATATGCTTCAACAGGTTTTTTTTTTTAGATTGTTAATGAGTTGTTTTGTCTACAGTATATTTTGAGTCTAATCTAGAATTTAAAAGCTCAACACCAAATTAATTAGATTTCTCAAGTGAAGGAAATGCAGCTCATAATGTACAAAATGAAAAACAATTATGTTTTCCGCTCTGTGTAGTAAAAAAAAAACTTTTGTTCTTCCAATTGTCTGAATGAATGTGATAAATAAATCTGATTAGTATTTAAGCTGTGCATAACAGTTATATCGTTTCATAACATCAACACCGCTCATCAGTGCCAGCTTCAGCAATAAAAATGGCACTACAAACCATTTGGTAAGTCAAAAAAATGATAATTTTTCTTTTCCTTAAATACCAAAAAAAAAAAAAAAACCTTCTCCAGGGTGGATTACACGGTTGGACCTTGAGCCCAGTCTCCACGGCGACACCACGGAGACACCACCTCTACATCTGCACCCGTGTGGGCCGTCCCTGTCTGTGAAATCCTAATTAAGTAGCCCTCAAATCTGCTTATCGAATTAAAAGTGGTTGGGGGTGGGACTTCCTTAGATCGAGTCTCCTTAACCAGTTGCTGTTCACTCAGGATTTAACATCAGAGAAGTTGATCCTAGAACAAAAAAAAAAAATAACGCTCTCGTCCCGCTCCAATTCCCAATCTACCCCTCTTCCAGACAAGACGATGCATGACTCAGAGTTAATAAAGGGATTATGACACGTAATTACAGACGAGTTCTTTCGCATGCCTCCTGCTGGAACAGACTCGCTGTGCGGCGATCGGGACCAAATGGCAGCCGTAATTGTTCTTCAAGAGGCAATCTTCATTTGTCCAGTAGATAATGAGCCTGACACACATGGGGCAGAAGAGGGACTCCATGATAAAAAAAAATGGCCATATTTCTCCATGCTGGTGTGTTTGCCAGTTTTATCATTTACACCCAATTATACTGTAGCTACACATGATCTGTTTCGTGTGAGACAACGTCCAGAAATGGCCCTGTCCCAATCCCTCGCTTTATTAAACAGAGCAGAGCAAAGATGAAAAAGTGGACGGTCAATAACTAGATTCATGTTCACGAAACTTGCAACTCAGAGCTTGCAATAATCTGAAAATGAAAAATTAAAGGACATAAATGGAAAGAATAAAAGAAGATGAGAAATACGGACACATAGGACAGAGGACAAAACCTGAGAAAAAGACAAAGAAACTGAAAAAAGTATAGAGGACTTAGAGCAAAAAAGTGAACTTTCAAAGAGACAATAGAACAGAAATTAAAGAGAGTGAAAAAAATTAATGAAAAAGTAAAGGATGAACATAAATAAACGAGAAAAGAAATAAGTAAAGAATAAGTAAATCAAATAAACTAGCTTTTTATGGTAAAAAAAGATATAGCACTGACAAGGAGCTTAAATAAGAAAGTAAAACAAAATGAAAAGGAAGAAAAAATTAATAATGGAAAGAAAGGACTAAACAATGTCAAAGAAAAAGAAAAATGAAAATAAATTTAAAAGCAAATAAATGTAACAAAGAAAAAAGGAGATCAAAGAACAAAATAAATTGAGAGACACAGAAAGAAAAAAAAACAAGAAATCTGTATGAGGTGGAAAGAAAGAATTGCAAAGAAAACAAAAATGTGTGTGAGAGAGAGAGAGAAAGAAAGAAAGAAATTGTATGGCAAGCAAAAAAAATCAATGTGAGGAAAAGAAAAAAAATAAAGCATGGCAAAAATGTGAGAAAAAATATTTGGAATATTTAAAAGTGGAAGTAAAAAAAGAAATGATAATATCATAGAATGCATGGAGAAAAAGAGTAAGAAAAGAGAAATCAGTGAAAGTGAGGAGGAGGAGAGGAGTGACTGAGTGAGAGATGAGAGGAGAGGAGATGAGATAAGATGAGAGGAGATGAGATGGGACGAGACGCTGCCTGTGACATCAGCAGCCTGAGAAGACGCTGAGAGTCTCAGTGTGAAGACCGACTGCCTGTCACTCCGATCAGCATATAATAATAATAATCATTTATATAACATTCTGATTATTGTGCTTCTGCTGACACTTTAAATGTTTTAATTAATTATAAAGTGACTTGCACTACAGGGGAGGGAGGTGTGAGTGTGTGAGTGAGTGAGAGAGAGAGATTTAAAGGTAAAGAGAATAAACTCTGAGTATTTGAGTTCTCTCGCCTGTGAGACGTCTTCACACGCGCTGCTCTCATCAAATTAAACCCTGAAGTAGCAAAAACCCTCCAACTCTTCTCCATGACGTGTGTTCTCTCAATCAAGCACACACACACACACACACACACGGTGGCAGTTTATTAGTGGTGCCTGCTTCTGATTGCGCTCGACAGCGTCTAATTAACTGTCATTAGGAAACAGATGTGTGAGCCCTGGGCCCGAGCAGGATTACGGCGCTCAGGCCTCGACTCTGTGTGTTTCACATAAACACACCGGTGCACAAAGCCACTTTCACGCTCCTCCTCCTCTACCCACAAACCAATTACACGCTCAGTAATCAAACCATACATTCAGCATAAATATCTGTATGCATTAGTGAATACAGGGAGGAGGACAGGAGAGAGAGAGAGACGGAGAGGGGAAAAAAAAGTCTGACCGGACCATCAATAATAGCATAAGCCTTTTCCCTGAAGCCATGGAGTCACTATGCAGTCTCTCCACTGTGTGTGTGTGTGTGTGTGAGAGAGAGTCAAATACACTGTGATGCACTATGGATGTGCTTATGGTTGAATGGTGGGGACTGTATAAAGAAAAAAAGAAAGAAAAAATTATGAGACACAAAGAACAAAGGAAATTGCAAGAAAGAAAGAAAGAAAGAAGAAAAAGTGAAAAGAAAGAAAAAATATAAAATGAGAAAGAACAAAAGAAAGGGAAAGTGTGAAAGAAAAAGAAAAAAGAAAGAAGAAAAAAGAAAGAAAGAAAGAAAGGCATAAAAGAACAAAAAAGGCAAAATGTGAATGAAAGAAAGAAAGAGGTAAAAAAGAACAAAAAGGCAAAATGTGAAAGAAAGAATAAAAAAGAAAGAAATGAGACACAGAGAATAAAAGAAATAGAAAATGTGAAAGAAAGAAAGAAAGAAAGAAGGCTGACTACCGAAGTCCACTGACCACTAAAAGAGAGCTGAAATATACGATGGACAGAGACACAGCAGACCTAGCTCTATCCCTTCACATGATCACTACATTGTGAATTAGCGAATTCGTGAGTGTAATTTAAGTGCATGAACAATGTGGTGTTACTGAACACCACGGCGCACAGCGTTAGGTTTAACACAGCACGAAACCGCGTCAGCTTTCTGAAATGGCCGTGAGCCTGTACGTCGCAGTTATGTAACAGCTCCGGTGGAACTGAGGTCAGAGCTCTCGCTGATGTTCAGCTTTTAAGCTCTGACCCTCAGCCTCAAAGTGCTGAATCGTGCTGAAGGATGAATTTACTTTACCGTGGCAATTTTGTGTGCTGGACTTTACACATGCTAACTCATTTCCATCCGTTAACCCTGGTCTCTAATGGACTAATGGAAAAGGAAGGGATGGAAGAACAGGTCAGAAACCAGCCGATGAATTCCTGTCATTTTTACCCCCTTTCGAAGAAATGGACTCAAAACCATTTTAAAAAAAACAACAGCTCTGGTATGATTAAATTTTTTGTTTAAAAATATATATATATTTAAAAATTTTGTCTGCTAATTTACTTTAGTCTTATTTAGTTATTTATTTACTTTCTTACCTATTCAATTATTAATCAATTCATTTATTCACTGAGTTACTTATTTTCTTACTTGCACAATTACTTAGTTATTAATTTAATTATTTAAGTATTTGCTTATTTACTTACTAAGATACCTATTTACTTATTCATTTACTTACTTTACAGATTTACTTACTATTACTCTTGCATTTAACTTTTGCTCACTTACATATAAGCTTGTTAGTTTACTTATTCAATTATTAATTTCCATGTTAACTAATATCTTTACTATTACTACTTGTAACTTGATGATTTACATATTTACTTACTAATTTATTAACTAACTTATTTATTTAAGTACTTGTTAACAAACATATGTATTAAATTCAATTTCATTGTAGCAGCTTTATAGAAAAATAAAATGATGGATACAATGTAAGGGAAAGAAAAAAAGTATAACACAGAACTGTCAGTTCATCCCCGATGAGCGAGCCGAGGGTGACTGTGAAGAGGACAAACTTCCTGAGATGGCAACAGAAAGAAACCTTGAGAGGAACCAGACTGAACATGGAACCGGATATCAGATCGTAAAACCATAAATCAGTCCCTGCTATATCTGTGTGATACAAGATCTGTGTAAAAGTTCAATATAACAGAAGTGATGTTTAAGTTAATACAGAGTCCGCTTCCACTCGGGTAGGATTTCAGTTCTCTGACCGTTGAGTGACTGCAGTCACGAGTCACCAGAGAACAGCTGTCCAGTAACGGTCCGTCTTCATGATGATCGAGTGGAACCATCAGAGAGTTTTATGGGACGAGAACTCCAACCAGAACCGGGGGAACCAGGATGTGTCAGACAGCTCCAGACAAAAGTACTCCGAGCTAAATATTTCCGCAGTACAAACGGAGCGAGCTGAAAAACTGCCCAGCGTGAAACACATCACACCTCCTGTGTCGTAACAGAAGAGAGTAATGCAGCGCTAGCAGAAGTGTAATCAGATTAGAGAGAGAGAGAGAGAGAGAGAGACAGAGAGAGAAAGGGATTCATCACATCAGCAGTGTGAAGCAACCTTTCACCACACGCTGCACCCGCGAATCGTAAAACACTGCCTCACTCCGGTGGTTTTACAGCGTTTATAGAGCACTTAATGCCGGGTTTTTATTTAAATACCATAAACACTTCTATTGTGGTGTTTCTTTTATGTTTGATTTTAGAATTGAGCCGGAGCGAACCGGTAAAGCGTGAAGCTCGAAAGTGAACATTTAGGACAGTGAGGCAGTAAAGGGTATTTACAGGGCAGTTATAAAGACTTTATAAGCATGCATCACAGTACTGAACTGCTCTGCAGCACCACTAGATGGCAGTAGGTCAGTGCTGGGAGCGAGCGCCGAGAGCTCGGCTTTACGCTCTTTTACAGTGTGAGGGATGAAGTGGACACCTTTAGGATGCGTGAGGACCCTGATTAGTGAAGAACGATCTAAACTGTCTTTACCGTGTGATACACTCGGCTTCTACTGCGGGGAAACGCTGCGCTGCCCACCAGCTCGCAACACAAAGCCTTCCAGAGTGCCATGGACACGCGGCACACACACACACACACACATACAGTAAACACTAATAATGCTCCACACTACACTAGAAGGCAGAAGGCACTATTACTGTTTTAAAGGATATATATATTGTATATATAAATAAAAATTGTGATATTGATTCGTGTGTGTGCACGATTGTGAGAAAGAGAAGGGGGGGGGGTATCAATCGAGCTGAGATGTGTTTACTTTGCTTACCTATTTGTTTATGGATGTATTAAGTATTTATTAAATATTTATTCGTACTTATGCCATTTACTTACCATCTGTGTGGTTTATTTATTCAATTTCTTGTTTATCTATAAAAATATCTGGTAAGCATTTATTTTTTTTTCCAATTATAATCACAATACATTTACATTTTAGGCATCTGGTGGACACCCTTAACCAGAGCGACTTACTTTTTATTTCATTATACAAACCGAGCAGTTGAGGTTTAAGGGCCTCACTCAAGGGACAACTTGGTGATCATATTCATCTAAAAGTTTACAAATTTGTTAATTTTTGGTGTATTTATTTGTTTGGTTATTTACTTATTTAATCTCTGGAGGTTTTTTCCCATGCTTTCTTTCCCAATTAATGCATTTATTTGTTTATTTCTCTGGGATTAATTTGTGTGTTTACTTCCGTACTTTATTAATGAATTTATTTATTAATTAATTTATTTTATTTATTCGAAACCATGTCTGGGGTGTGAGATGTGTTTGCTTACCTCTTTGCTTTTTTATAAATTATGTTTTTATTTAATAATTTATATCAGGGGTCTCCAAATCCAGTCCTGGAGGGGGGGGGGGGGGGGTTCAGTGGGTGTGTTTAGGTGTTGGTGAATTACAAACTGTGCTGGTCACTGGCCCTCCAGGACTCCACGGATTTGGAGACCCCAGATTTATTTACTTATTCATTTAAGTACCTATATTTATTTATTTATTTACTGTCATTTTGCTTCTATTTGAGGATTTACTTATTTATTTATTTTCTTGTACATTGATTTAATTTGTTTAGTATAATATTTGTTTTCTATTTGTAGCGTATCCTTATTAATTTATTGATTGATTTGTTTTATGATTTGCTTGTACAGGAATTATTATTGTGGAAACTACAATGTTTGTTTCTACAGTATTTGTGGAGTATCTTTGTTTATTTGTTCACATACTTGTTTGTCTTACTAAAATATTTGTTTACATTTGTGCATTTATTTAAGTTAATTACTTACTATAATATTTGTAGGGTAACCATATTTATTAATGAATTTACTCATTTTTTTATTCATTTATTTATTTTATTTGTGGATTTATTTAATTATCTAGTTTATTTAGTCTTGTTTACCTTTGCGTGATTTATTTATTTGGTTACTATACTATTTATCTATTTTTGGATTTATTAATTCATTTATTTGCTTGTTTGCTGTTTCTATTCGTGGGGTATTCCTTTACTCATTCGCTCTCTCTTTCGGTGTGTGTTTGTGTGTGAGATTGGAGGACGCGTTTTGTTGTTTGTTTATTTGACTGATTTATTAAAGCTGCTAAAAGTGTACAGATAGCAATTTTGAAGCGATTTCTCAGAGGCTTTTTTTTTTTTTTCGCTTTTATTTTTCCAATTTAAGCGAGTAGTAAATTGCCTCTGCATGACTGTGATCGAATCTAAGAGGAACCCTGGACTGACTGTGTGTCCTCGGGCTACGCAGCTCATCACAGGAAGCGCCGATATCCACCCGGCCCGTACTCACTGTTACAGCCGCGCGTGTGTGTGTGTGTGTGTGTGTGTGTGTGTGTGTGTGTGTGTGTGTGTGTGTGTGTGTGTGTCAGATGAGATGAGACGCAGATGAACGCCTTTTACTGATAAAAACAGATTGAAAAAGTAAAGAATATTAAATTCATTCACACACATGAGGAGATGGAGTGGAAGTACTGTCTGGAGCAGAACACACAGGCAGGATCTTGGCATTTATATATATATATATATATATATGTGTGTGTGTGTGTTCCAGCTCAATTAAATCCAGCAGAATCTATTACATTAAGGGAAAAAAAGAGACTCTGGATCCTGCAGTCAACAGGAAATGAGATTGGCCACACTGTGACAAATTATACCTCCAGACTCACCGTCCTCTCCTCACACCGCGGTGTCCGCTCTCATTTTACCTCCACACGTCTCTCCCTACCTCGCCAAGCCTCTCCAACACTCTCTCAACCCTTACGCTCATTATATAACAGGATTATTGGGTTATAGATAACAATATAATAAGTTACAATGTATCAAAAATTAGTTAAGTGACTCAGGAAGGTGCTTTCATAATATGATCTAATCTAATAAAGCACTTTTCTAACAGTTGAAGTCGCTTTGCAAATCCTAAACATAAATTCTCAAACTTAAATGAAATTAAAATATAGCTGCAGTATACTGTAAGCTTGCCAAGCCTGAGCACTGTTTGCCAAAGTTAGCAAGCTGCGTGAAATGTCTGCTGGAACACGATTAGCCGAAACCAACCATCGCTCAGTGATGATTAAAAATCCAGGATGACACAAGACGACAAAATTTGAGAACAAAACAAAAAAAGCGTTGGCCAATCAGAGTAAGTCTGAATCAGGTACAAGAAAGACTCTACCCAAAAACCACCACAGCTCGAAGGTGACCCTGACACATGCCTGCTGGAATCTGATTGGCTGATAACAGGAAACACTTTTTGAGAAATCAGGTCGCCATCAAAACCTGACTTGCAGATTAGCACGTCGGCGCAGCATGCATGCCCAATTTCAGCTTGATTGGACGTCATATAGAAAAAAAAAAACTAAAACCACCAATCTTTTAGCGCTTAAACCATTTAAAGGAATTATTTTCCACCCAATAGAAACAGAAGCTTAAACAGGAACAGAAAAAGCTCTACATACAACAATTATAAAATCAAATATACTTCCTAAATAAACTATTTAAGACAAGCCCTAATTATTTAAAATGTAAAAAGGGATTATGTGCATCAGGATTATAATAATAGGTTAGTGCATTTTACATAATAGTGCTTTTTATGGTTATTCTTTTAAAGTTTTATCACTATTTTCTTTATATTATGCCACTGGGGCAGCGCTGGCTCATGTTCCTGAGGCTCTAGATTGATGATGAGGGGTCGGGGTCAGGCATTGGGTACTTGGGCAAGGTCCTTAGATAGATACAGTAGATTGAGCCAGACCTGTATAAAAATGAAATAAAATGAAATTTGTTACATATACATTACTGCACAGTGAAATTCTTTTTTTTGCACATCCCAGCGTAACTGAGGTCAGAGTGCAGGGGGTAGGCCATGATCAGGCAACCGTGGAGCAGACAGGGTTAAGAGCCTTGCTCAAGGGCCCAACATTGGCAACCTGCTGGAGGTGGGGCTTGAACCTCCAACCTTACAATCAGTAACTCAGTACCTTAGCCCCCTGAGCTTCCACTGAGTAAAGGAATATAAAAAGTATAAATATTAAAATACCTAATCAGATAATATTATTCAGTTGAGCTACTAAAGCAGCTGAGATATTGTATGTATGAACAGGGTGATCTGGCAAGCTTATACTCTTTATCTATAAATATAAGAACAAAAATGAAAAAAATAAAAAATAAAACCCTATGCCCTATATAACAAACCCATTGCATGCAGTGCCAGTCCCCAAGCCAAGTAAGGAAAGGAAGGGTATCCAGCATGAAACCTGTGCCCAAACTGGCAGATTAAATGATCCAATGTGGTAACTCCTCGGATAAAAGCGAGTAGCATCTAGTAGTTGGCTAAAAAAATCGTATTTTATAAGTTTTGAAAATAATTCTGGTTTAGGAAAAAAGAAAATCAAACAAATTAAGAAATCACAAACTTGCAACCTAAGAAACTTTGATGTAATGTAAATACATTTTAAAGTTTTACTTACTTTACTTATTCTATACAACAGAAATTATCTGAGATTTGTCTGCAAAAAAAAAAAAAAAAAGAAAAACTGCTATGACAAATGTCCAGCTTAAAACCCACTAAGGCTCTAATCCTCCCACTAAAAAGGCAGCCATTAATCAGTAGAAGTCTCAGCACTCAGCACGCTGACCTGTTCCCTGAGCCTGAACACAAATAGAGGGCAAGCCTGCTGCCAATCCCGTGACAAAACCCCTAACAGGACCCTAAGTACCCTAAATCAGAGTGCAGTCCAGAAGAGGCGCCTGATTGTGAGGTTAAACAAGAGTGGACTGACAGATGCAGCAGGAGGATCCATTCAACCCGTCTCGACAACAATAATAATAATAACAATAATAAGCCTCATTAGGTGCTGATTTGGGTCAGAGAATGGCAGAGGGACGGTTCCTGATTTCTCACTAATGAACGTGGCACTTGCTCATCAGACCACGACTATGCAGTTACAGTTTGTCGCATTGGCGCTTCAGGATGTTATAATCAGGCAGGTGCAGGGAAGGGTAGTTGTGTAAACAGTGAATGGGCCTCTCGGGAGGTCGCTAACTTCGAGCTCATTTCCTGTAGACGTAAACCAGACAGTGCAGCTGCTCCTATATCATGATGATTCTACCAGATTTTTTTTTTTTGTTCCAGTGCTTCAGTGTACTAGTAGTTCCACCAGCACCAATCCGAGGTGGGAAAAATTTTTTAAATTAATGTCCTTGAATAGTTAACAATAAATACATTTCAAAATTCCAAAAAGTTCAAGAAAAATAATGGATAAAAAAAAAAAAAGATTAGAACTCAGTTAGCTAGCTAACATATCAATGTAATAAAAATTTTTCAATTTTCACGAAATTATCTTAATTCTTACTGGAATTTAGGAACTAAATTTACTGCAGATGTCTTTATAGCCAATAACCCGAAAAAAAGATACCTTCTTATGAAGTTTCCTGAACTTAGGAGTTAAAACCCCTTTAGATGCAAAAAAAGATTAAAATGCTTCCACCAGATTTTGTCTGGCAAGTTGAAACTGTTTCATCTTTTTTCATCTGGAGACGTATAACCTTGAGCTGATTGATATAATTTAGATGCAATTTGGCTGCTGCAGTCATCTGGGAAAGTTTTTAACTCTGATTAGTTTTGACAATTCTGATTTCTACCTGACTAACTCCTCTCTCCAGGTGCTTGAGAGTGACCCTGACTTCATTCGGTCGAAAAAAAGAGATCCTGATAACTTCACGGCAACAAGGTGTGCAAATCTTACCCATGAATAAAATTAAAATAACGATAATGGAGATATTGCAAAAACAGTGACAGGTACTCAAGAGGGTCCCAATTTCCCAGTGAGAGCTGAGACTAGGCTTTCTTTACTTATTCTTAGAATTTCTCAGAACTAATCTTGAACATGGCTGGATTAAGAGGAAACAATTGTAACAGGTAGATATCTACAATCTGAAACCTATTTTGCTCTTTGGATATTTGGAAGAAAGGGCGTGGCCACACACCAGCTGTGAATGAGAAAATGATTTACAGAGACTTAGCAGGTAATGAGTGAATCTTGAGCTTTGTTGACTGCGTTTCTTCTCATCTCTCCCAAATTTATTTTGTTGCTAAATCAAGTACTATGATGTGCTTTGTTCAAAAGTTCAACAAAAGATTGTACTGTTCTTGTTGCTGCCACCTACTACAGCCTACTAGCAAATAAAAAAAACAAACAAAAAAACATTTTGCTGTTAGTGTTCGTGAACATCCTTAATGCCAGTGGACACCCTCATGGGCTTGTTCAATTATCGACCGACCACACTGTTTACTGAGGGACAGACAGATGGATAAATGCTGTATATCTCTCCTTATGTCTTCTCCCCTAAACTCAACCTCCTCCTCCTCCCGCTCCATGGGATAAAGGCCATAAATGATAATGCAGAGAATGACTCAGCTGAGTATTGACCACTCTGAGCCTCCTGAGGCTGAGAGAGTGAACTTAACAACCGCTCCCCGTGCCTGTCACTGAGAGAAAGAGCAAGAGGGAAGGATGTTTGTGCAACAAATATTAGCACTTTAAAGCGTGGGGAAAATACTCCAGCTGTAATTTGGGAATAAAAGCTGAAGATTTAAGGCGTCAGGAGAGGTGACCGAGCCACAGCCAAGATGTAAAGTTTAAAGCTTTTAATTAAAGTTTGAAACTCCCAATTATTCGTTTTCAGCTGGAACTTTAATCCAAGGTGGTTTTGTTCAAATACCCAGTGGTGGGATTTATCCTCACAACCTTCTGATCAATACCCCAAAGCCTTGTCCAAAAGGCTTGAGAACAGGATAGGCAGATGATTGGAGTTTGCATTCCAATGGTGCAAGACAAAAAAAAAAGATTAAAAAAAACTGCACCAAACCCCATGCATGGTGTATTGGTGTGTTTGTACCAAGTTATTTGCTTGACCTTTGAGGGAACACTTGCAGACTCTAATTAGGGTTTTTTTTCTAATTAGACAAGGAAGTACAAGCTTCCAAGTGCTGTAACAAAAGCACAAGCTTTACTGTCAAGATATCATGAGCTTGATGCTTGTCTTCTTAGAAGAACATAAGATAATCAGGCATTCATTCTGAATCTTCCGGAGTTGTCTCCATCCTTTGGACTTTTGTTTTGGGTGGAACTAGGTTTAAGGTTCTGCAGTGAAAGGTACTAAAGAAATAAAAAGACAAATTGGGATCCAATTTTTAAGGGGATAAGAACTGTTGATTATCAAATGACCCATACACCATCTTAATGAATACGGGGAATTTTCAGCTGCGTGATTACTATAAAGGTGACCTGTATTTTCATGTGTCCTGAGAATCAGACTCCTGGTGAGAGAGCACTCAGGAAAAGCCTGACTAAAAAAGTCCTCTATTCACCCCCTCCTTTCTCTCTAGTCACCGTCTCTAAGCCGTGCTGTCTCTATCCCCTGGCAGCCATTTAGACCCTAATTTTACCACGAGCGGCTCCATCGCTTCAGCCTGGTTGTAAATTGAAATTGGTCTGAGGCACACTGTCGGCTGATTGAATGTGAAAGGAAAACCATGGTAAAATAAGCCGGAGGTGGGGGAAAATTCCATGAGGTGCTTGGCCCCCAGAGACAATACACTTACTGGAAAAAAAAAAGTGTGTGTGGGTTTTTTTTTTTTCTTTTCTTGTTTTTTCCAAACTTTTCAAATTGTAGTACACAAAGCAACCTGTTAGGTGAACACCTTTAGATCTCAAACTATCAAACAGAAGCATTGGCAAGAAACCTGTCCATAACCCCAGAAGGTTAAAATGCATCTTCTGAAGTGATGCAGTTGCTGCACTACATTTCACATTATCATTTGTGGAGGTGGACGTCCTCACCTGAAGAAGACCTTTAAGATGCCTTTAAAATGAAAGAGTAAAGACAGGAACGTGATCGTTATTAGTGACTCTAATGAACACATTCTCCTTACTTTGGAAATTATTAGTTTGCCTTTTTTTCATAAAACATTTGTGGTGTTTTGGGAAATCATATATAAAGTGTCAATACCAGTTGTATTTGTTTAGCTGATGTACGTGCTTCTTGAATTCCTATAGCTTGAGCGGTAACTTGATGCTCATATAACTTGACATGTACACTGCAAAGGTGTTCAACCCAGCTGAAGTTTATCAGATTTGTCTGAATAATAAATTATACATACACATATTCTCTATTTTTATTGCAAACTCGTGTTCTTCCACAGTGAATTTTCCAAATTTAATTATTGGTCAGAAATGATTTTAACTGCCCAGATTCCTGACGCTTCAGATGAAAAATAATGTCTTTACACTTGCCTTGTAATTGCACTTCCTCTGTGAAATATTAAAAACAGCTCAAACAGTGTCAGTCTGAAGGAAAGAGGTGAAAATAAAGACTGAGGAGCACTTTAAAAACGTTGAAGATGAGATAATAGATTTTTATGACTTAGGAATTGGTTGGAAGGTTACTGTATATGCAAGAGTTTCTTTGGGTATCCCAGTATGCACTGTTGGCGCAATAGACAGGAAGCAGAGGAAGCGCCACCTAGACCAAGCCCTCATTCCCAAAAATAAAGCACAAAGACTAGACAGAGTCTGTTGCGGGAAGCCATAGTGAGGCCAACAGTCACTCTGAAGTAGTATAGTGGAGTTGGAACAGACATCCAATCGAACAGCTATGCATAACTCAAGACTGTCCAGGAGGTATGATTAGAAAAAAACTATTGTTCAAGGTAATTCATATCTCGCATCACATTCACATTAGTGAGAATGTGCTTTTTAGATGTGATGAGGACAAAATCAAGATACTGTATACCATAGCTGAATTAGCACATTGCCAACAGTGAATAAGGTGATGGCAGCCTCATGATTTTAGGACTAGAATAGGAGGAGCAACACCCAGGTGAGGAGGATGTGGGGTTACAAAAGAACCTGCTTTAAAGCGTGGTAGAAACTTCACCAGGACAAGGCCAACGCAATGCAGGAGTGGGTAGAAACTAAAAAAAAAAGAAATAAAAAAAGGTAAATATTCTACAGTGACCAAGTCAAAGTCAAGATCTCAATTCTGTTAAGAACCTGTGAGAATTTTTGAAAAATGAAATCAACAAAAACAATCTACAAAAAGTAGCTTTAAGAGGATATCGAATTGCAATAAAATGACTGGCTGTAACAAACTATCTAAGTTTCCAACTACTAAGTTTCCAATCCAGACCATTTTTAAGGGGATAAATACTTTTGCAAAGCACCGTAACATGCCAAATAAGACGATACAAACTTATCTGTAATGCCATAAAAGTGTTTGTTATTTGTAACGTTATAAAAGTATAAATCTTTACAGCATCTTAAACTTAGTTCATGTAGCAAATTACATAGGACAGGTTCTGATCTAGTACCAGGGTTCCATAGATCATCTCTTTAATGTCTTGAAATGAACAAATGTTACAGCACGTTATGTTATAAATGTTTAGAAGTTGGTTTTCCCTGACTCATATAATCCGCTTTTTGTTCTTCTCTGCTGTTTACATTTACATTTAGGCGTTTGGCAGACGCTCTTATCCAGATGCTGTTCTTTGCAGGGGTGTGGTTCAGGAGTAGCTCATTTACTTAGACACTCAAACACTTTGTTTGAAGAAGGAGTGAATGAAGGGAGTTCTCCCAGAGTTCTCTATGGCCCCTTAGGAACTGAACGCTGTAGGGTCTGGCACCAGGACAATAGCAATGGTTCCTTTGAGTGCTGTGGGTTGTGGGGTGGAGGCTCTGTGGGATCAGATTTGTTTATCCGGCGCATCCCATGGATGATATGAGGCCGGGTCAATGACCTTGAGCTCTTTGCCTGCTAAGCATCATAGGTGCCTTTCTATCACTACCAGCATTACCATTTTTGAGCAATCTGTGCCTCATTAACTTGTCTGGGGGATCAGACTAGACTGGCTGGACTTTGATGAGACCTGGGTGTCCATGATCCTGTCACAAGTAGTTATTTTAAATGTTATTTACTTGACATAGAGGTGCAGTTAATGTTGTGGCTGATCGGTATTCATCCTACCATTCCATCACATAACACACATTCATCTTCGATACGCTTATCCTGGAGCCTATCCCAAGAGACTCGGGGCACGAGGCAAGGTACACCCTGGACATGGTGCCAATCCATCACAGAACACACACACACACACACACACACACACACACACACACACACACACACACACACACACACACACACACAGAGTGAGCTATTTGGGAATGACAATGAACCTAATCTGCATGTCTTTGTATGTGTGTGTGTGTGTGTGTTGAGTGAATGTGTGTTTCTTGTTTGTTTATTGATATGTTTGGTGTTACAGTTGATATCGTCAGTCCTCCTCATTATCATGACTTCAGTGCTTTCTGAAGTTGGGATTTTAGGAGCAACGTCTCGAAACAGGCTCGCTCATCAGTAGTGAAAACCTCCTAGAGCAAGTAGGGGAAAGTTAAGGGGGAAAAAAATGAACATTAACATTTAATTAGTCCCAGTGGGCACTTTAAAAAAAAGAATAATAATTTATGCTGATTTTTAAACTGATATTTTAGTTGTAGTGTAACACTAGATAAATCAGACTTTTTTTTCCCCGTTATAAGGATGTTTTTCACAATTTTCTTTTTTTTTCTCCATAATATTTCCTACTTCTTTGCTGTGAAATGCAGAAAGGACTACAGCAACTAGTGTGTATCAGGCTATCTATTTTAATTTGTACCATCTATCTCTATATATACTGTATATATTTATCTACCTATAAACACACACCATTTATACCGATCACAAAACGTTATAATTTGATATTATACGACTTACCAAAATATATGGTAATAATACTAATAATATTAATAATAATATTAATAATAATTATAAGCTAGCCTTTTTAAGGAAAAAAAAAAGGTTTTTATTCATCCTATCAGTAATTTTTATTTATTTAAATGTCTTTCAAACTGCAAAGTAACATGCTTGTCACATAGAAAACATGAATTACATTGCGTAATAGCGTTTCACGGTCATGCGTATAAGAAAAGCAGCGCTGTGTAGAGACAATACTGGTCTTTCTTCAAGCTTCTAGGATTAGAAAAATCCTCTTATTCCGCTGAGAGGCGTCGCGAATGAGAAGGAGCCTGACTCCTCATCACTGGTATTCACAAACCTACTATACGAACACTTCTGCTCTTTTTGTTCTGCCTGGTTCAGAGACACGGCCTGATATCTCCACCAGTCTCTCCTGTATGATCTCTTTCTTAGACTTTTTAGTTCACCCCTCCATTTTCCTACAGTGGAAAGACCAGGATCAGAGCTGATCGTCTTGTACTTAGTAAATTACATTTGCAACCGGGGGAATAAATACTGGTGATAAAGACTTGCTCCAGTGTTCTCAAATCCATTAGAATCTCATATTCGCACATCACAGAAATCACATTACAACTCACCTAATATCATTTCCCTGGTTTCTGGCGGCAACGTACTGCAGCTGAGGCAGTATCATCAAACATAATGGATTTTTTTCCCCCTCCCACTTTCCTCCTCCCCACCCCGCCATATGCTGAACGGACTGAAATTCCGTTAGTTAGGTTTGCACCGTCGTTTCGATTTCCGTTTTGCTGTCTTCTTGTTTTTGTTCTCATCTTTCTTTCACATCTTCCTCATTGGATCGTCTGAAAGGGTTACGTCATAATCCGCACTAAGGGTAAAAACTGACGTGTGAATTTTTTACAAAAGCACAACCGTGGACCAAGGTGGGTCATTTGGGATTGTGAAGGAGCACCAGAGGGACAGAAACGTGGAGTATCAGAGTAGCGCAGACACCAAAAGGTCATGCATTACCTATCTGGAATGCTTCGGTAAATACATTCACAGCAACTCCATTAATGTCAGACTACTGAAAAGTATCAGCATGTACTACTACTGAATGTTTGCAGCTTGTTTGACTACTGAAAAGTATCAGCATGTACAGCACTCAATACTTGGTCAGGGCTCACTTTGCATGGCGTGGAGGCGATCAGTCTGTAGCACTGCTGAGGTGTTATGGAGGTCCAGGCTGCTCAGATAGCGGCCTTCTGCTCTCGTGTGTTGTTGGATCTGGTTTTGTGCATCTTCCTCTTCGCAACACATCATAAATTTGCAATGAGGTTAAGGTCAGGCGAGTTTTCAAGCACAGGGATCCCATGGTCTTTAACAAGGTATTATTACTTCTGGCAGTGTAGGCAGGTGCCAGGTCCTGCTGGAAAATGAAATCAGCATCTCCATGAAGCTGGTCAGCATGCTCTAAAACTTCCTGGTAGACAGCTGTGCTGACCTTGGACCTGATATAAAACAGTGAACCAACACCAGCAGATGACATGGCTCACCAAACCACCACTGACTGTGCAAACTTTACACTGGACCTCAAGCAACTTGGATTCTGTGCTTCTTCCCTGTCTTCTTCCAGACATTGGGACCTTGATTTCCAAATGAAATGCAAAATTTACTTTCATTTGAAAAGAGGACTTTGGCACACTGAGCAACAGCCCAGTCCTTTTTGTCCTTAGCCCAGGTAAGACGTCCTCTGACATTGTCTCTGGTTCAAGAGTGGCTTGACACAACTCGTAGCTCATGTCCTGTATACATATGTGTGTGGTGGCTCTTGAAGCACTGACTCCAACTGCAGTCCACTCCTTGTGAATCTCCCCCTAATTCTCAAATGGGCTTCGTTTCACAATCCTCTCAAGGCTGCGGTTATCCCTGTTGCTTGTGCACCTTTTTCTTTGCCGGGTGTCAATAATCGTCTTCTGGACAACTGTCGAGTCAGCAGTCTTCCCCATTATTTTGAAGCCTACTGAACCAGACTGAGAGACCATTTAAAGGCTCAGGAAACATTTGCAGGCGTTTTGAGTTAATTAGCTGATTAGAAACGCGACACCTCTAATGGAGTCTTCAATATTAGACTTTTTCACAATATTCAAATTATCTGAGATACTGAATTTTGGGCCGTCATGAGCTGTAAGCCATAATCATCAAAATGTACAGAAATGAACACTTGAAATAAAGAATCCATATAATGAGTTTCACTTTTCAAATTGAATTACTGAAATAAATAAAGTTTTTGATGATATTGTAATTTATTGAGATGCACATATACATGTATATATACTGAGTGTGTGTGTAT
>JAOVVA010000016.1:14547484-14558192 GCA_028565275.1 Leiocassis micropogon
TTCTTCCTATTACCATCTCAGAGAGTTTTTCCTTGCCACTGTCGCCGTCGTCCTCGGCTTGCTCATCAGGGACAATCATATTTTGATTCATACACATTCACATTTCATACAAACTTAATTCTTTTGATGTAAATTGTTAAAAGCGCTATACAAATAAAATTGAATTGAATTAATGCAAACCATAGGAGAGGAGATAGGAAGTCTCTCGCCAGTTACGCTGTTACTAACTCTGTGGTTCAATAAAGTATCTTCAGTATCAGAAAACCTGGGCGTCTTCAGTCTGATTATGCGATTTCTCCACGACACTATCAAGCTTGTTGCACCACATGACCTCACACACTTCAGCTGATGCGTAGCGAACCTACAAAAGAAAAGGTTTGATGCGCTACCACATGACCTCATGCTCTCACTCGAAGTACAGCAAACCTACAGAAGGGTGAAAAAAAAAGAAGGAAGGAACAACAGAGAAATCTAAATGACCAAATGAGCTTACACGCTGTACCACATGCCCTCACATCCTGACCTGATGTGTGGCGGAGGGAAGCTCCCGTAAGCTCGGCCTTTGTACCACATGATCTAATGTTCTCACTTAAACTACGGCAGATCTACAGGAGGAAAAGAAAAAAAAAGCTAAACAAATTCTCATTGATCACATTCTCACTGCTGTCACATGACCTTATGAACTGTAAAAGAATTTTGGAATGCCCTAAAAGAAATTAATTCGCCTGACTAAATGTTTCATATTTAATTCCAGCTAAATAATTCATGACTAAACGTATGACGTGAATGACTGATGTGGGTGAGTAAAGGCTGCGTGCACGGTCTCGGTCAAAAACCCGGCATTAATGCATTAAGCACAGTGTGTGTGTGTGTGTGTGTGTGTTTATCGAAACAAGTTTTCACCCTCAGATGAGTCTTTTCTCCCCCAGAAGTACAGAAATATTTCCGCGACTAATTAATCGACAAGCCGTTAATATTTCTGCTTTTCTCTTAAGTCTGAGCACCCTGTGCTCTTTGCGCTAATACTGTACGTTTAAATTTGTAAACATTACACGAGAGTTATTTCTGCTCAGGACGTAGGCGGCATAATACAGACAAGTCCTCATTGGGAAAAAAAAAGATCCGCTAGGAAAAAATTAAGCTTTCATGCTCTGCTAAAGTAATTATTCCTTACAAAAAAAAAGTTTTTTTCATATGATGCAGAGAATTTTCGGAAGACACGCATCACTGAAATCGCTGTGTGGCAGGGTAATTTGGTATAAGAATATAAGAGCTGAGATTATACAACTTAGTCAATTCTTTGTTGGTTTGATTCAATTCACTGCATAAAAATAAAATTTTCAAACATCAAAATCATTTAACCACAAAAGGCTGCAAGTCATTACAGGTAATATACGCATAGTCAGGATTTTATGTAGAGTTCGTCAGTAATTTAGGCATTTGTTCATTGTTTTCTAAATCATTTTGAGGTGATAAATAAATATTGGCAAACGTCCTCTTAATGTGATCATTATTTGCTGTTAGCCTCGAAAAATACATTTGAATCCAAATGATACCTTAAATAGTTAAATATTGCTATTTTAATCATAACCGAAAAATGCCGATACAATCATGTTGTTTTATTTATTATTATTATTTTTTTTTTTATTTGTTAAATAAAATTGTGCATAACCCAATCAAATCCTTGAGCATTTTTTTATTCCGAATATATCCAAATACACCTTTTAAATTATTAAATGGTCTAACATTAATGAATTCCTTTTTTTTTTTTTTTTTTTAAAGTACCATGACCTGTGCAGAAAAAAAAATATATATATCCGCTTCCATCTTCCACATATTACTCACATTTTGTAAGAGTATAGCTTCTTTATGAGTTTATGGGCAATTGGTGGAATACTGCCACCTATTGGACTGGAGTGGAAGGAAAAATCGCTTTTTACGAGACCATTTACACAGCACTTCGACATTATTTTTAGTTTTTAACACTTTTAAACCTGCAAGAAATATAGCTATTATATTTTAATATACAAGTAATGATTCACAGCTCTAATAAGCAGCCTGTCGTTTTCTTTTCATATTCATTTAAAGTTTATTTATTGATCTTAAGCCTCGACTTAAAATTCAGCACTACTGTTGTGATCTTAAAGCAACTTTTGTTTAAAGTTAGGTAATAAGATTATATCATATATATGGTTTACATGGGCAGTCACCATGTCAAACTGTGCTCTCGCTACTCAGCATCATATCGGATGAGAACCACCCTCACTAATTTTTGTTTTTCAGTACACCTTGTGCTTTATATACTGTACACTATGCAAACTTATTCACTTCAACCGTACACAAAACTCAGCATTCAGGATGATGTCAGTGCGCTGCTCAAACCATTACTACCCCCGGTACACTCTAGTGACCACCAACAGACCTCGAATTGTACAGGGATGTACAAGCATGACGTGAGGTCAGACACTCTGTCTCGGCATCGGAGACGTAATGGATATCCGAATCCGCCGTGAGCGTGCTGTGAATCCGAGAATCGGGCCGGAACTCATCTCTAATAATTGGCAATTACATGCTTTGATTTTTGTTCGGCTCCAATTTGTATTTCTTAACCGGCCAGTTCCTGTTCATCACTGATTGGATTAAAGTGAGAGCAAGAGTGGCTGCCCCTGCCCCTTAATTAAGCACCGTGGAAAAAGATTGATTATCTTAAGCAACAAACCAATTAGACTTTACTCGTTATCTTTCTCCATCTGCATACAAGCTTTCATTCCTTTTCTCTCTCTCATGTTCTCTTATCCCTTGTACTTGTACACCATCCCTGAGACGACATCAGTTCCTGCCCTCCATCTTGGCCGTGTTGTTTCTATCCACAAGCTCTAAAATGGCCTCTCGAAAAAAGAAAAAAAAAATGGAGGTGAGAAAGTAAAGTGAAGGAGAATACAGGAAGGAAAGAAGGAAGGAAGGAGGGGGGAGGAAGGGTGATGTGCCTCGTTGATGAATGTACTCCAGTGGCTGGATCCCCTCTGAAGCCTGACCCCAGACGTGCTGGTGGATCAATCAATTACATCTCCACTCCAGCAATCAAACAATGTTATTATCAGGCATCAGCTCGTCGACCTGGAAAGGCTGGCAAATCAAAGTGTGCTGTGATGCTGCCGTCGGGGCTCTGTGGCACGTCGCTAACACAGATTGGCAGCTCCCCTGACTTCTAACACACATACACACACATACACACAACCCATCAGGGGCGTACACTCACACCAAGACAAAGCAGATGTTGACCATCTGTCCATAGCTGACCATAGCTACCCAAATCTGATCAGCATGATTCATAAAAGGGGAAGCAGAATTAATGAATCTGTGACACGACACACTTTGAAGAACGTAAACCGTGTGATTCCATGAGTTTGGAAGAATTCCTTTGAAGACCAGGCCGCTTACTTTTTTGGTGGATGAACATCCATACAGTCTCGCAGATAAATAGCTGAAGAAATGGTTTTATTATTCTGGACAAAAATACTTAAAATAGTCCACTTTTATATGATATGGATGTTCTAAATATTGAAAAATATGAATTTGAAGACCCAGCTTCATTACTATTACATCGGCTACAACTGGCACAATGTTAACTAATATAAATGAATAAACGCTAAATAAATGCTAAAAGTTTATTTTTATTATTTGGTCAATTTTTTCTCTGGATTTTTCAGATTTTCTTCCCTAATTTAGTCATAGCAAATTCCCACCTATCATTTGGGCAGCAAGGCTACAATGTGCTGCTTTTCAACTGCTTGCTTAACCGCTGCACCGTACAGAGTGGAGCAACACACTCAGAGGAAAGCGCTATCCGCTCCTTTGGCTAGCGTCGTGATTGATACGAGAGCGCTACGTTGCCTCACATTCCAATCCCCACCCCGAGACAGCTCGGCCAATCAGTTCTCACTCTCTCTAAGCTACCCGGTTACGTAAGGCTACAGCAACGACCAGGATTCAAACTCGCGCTCATTATCGCTGTGACACAACACTCTTATAGTTAAGCGGAGGACACTGTGTAAACTTTCTAATATTGTCTTCAATATTTATCCAAAAACACACTATGAATCTTTTTTAAAAGTTTACCTTCATACTGTTACTCTTAATCCGACCTACTGAATTCTCTTGATGCCTGGCTTCCTTTATTGCTCCTTGCGGCTAAATTTGATTATTTGTTGTTGTTTTTTTTGCTCAACTCTAATTAAACTGCATTGTTATTTAGAACAGATTTAAGATATAAGTCACTGAGATAGAGAATGACATACCCTGCTCTCTAAGATGTACATTAAAGTCGGCAGAGGATAAACCTCAGATAATTATCGTGGGAAAGGAAAGCAATAACAGTTGTAGCTACAAACTTTGCTGCACTGTGGCGCGTCCAGGTCCAGGTCTTTAACAAGCTAATTAGATTTCTTTCCCTAATGTGACCTCATAAGAAGAGCCCCTCACCCGGGTTGTTGCGTAGCTCTGCTGTTCAGAGATGCTCTTTAGCATACCTTGGTTGAAACGAGATACAGATAGTCCCCGACTTACGAACGAGTTCTGTTCCGGGAGCAAGTTCGTAAATTGAATTCGTTCTTAAGTCCGACAAATTGTACGCCTTTGACACGAATATAGAATGTAAAGCGTACCAATCCACATGAATAAATCTCTGTCCCCTTTCCCCACACTGCCATCATGTGGCCAAAAACTGTATCTGCATCTGAATCTCACACGTCTCAAATGTGTTGTGTCTGCGCCTTTAAATCGTGAAGGGAATACCGGACGTCATTTTGCCTCAGAGCTGTTTTCCACTGTCCTGGACTGTGAACTCTCTTTTGTTCAGGATTTTCCTAAATTAGGATTATTTCACCATCAGGACAGCTTCACAGGACAGACATTTTCTATCATCGTGCTCATGGACTGATCCATTGAAACCGGTAAGGCCAATCCCCCCCATTTTTACCCAGGGAATTGACACTCACTGGATATTTTCTCTTTTTTTAGACGTCCTCTGTAAACCCTAGAGATGATTTTGGGTGAAAATCCCAGTAGATCAGCAGTTTCAGAAATGCTCCAACCACCATGCCACGTTCAAAGTCGCTTAAAGTACCTTTCTTCGTGATTCTGATGCTCTGATGTTTAAAGTTCAGCAGATCGCCTTGACGAGATCTACATGCATCGAGTTGCTGCCATGTGATTGGCTGATTAGATATTTGTGTTAACGTGCGGTTAAACGGGTATAGCTAATGAAGTTGCTGGTGAGCATCAAAGAAATAAATTGTATTAAAAAACTGAAACAACTTTTGAATGATTAAAGCCCCTGGACATCTCTTACATGCCTGAGTAAATTAAAACACACACGCACATCAGAGCATGTACTGTAGTCTTATTCTAACAGCTAAACCGCCATGTGAAAGGTTATTATTATTCTATATAATGAAGAGCATGAGGTTCAGCAGTCATCACGTGAGCAGAGTCAAGGGTCATCTGTGTGGATTAAATTTAGTTTTTACTCTAGGATTCTGGGTACCTAAGGAACCTACAGTATCTAGAAGTAGCTGAATAGAAGAAAAAAGGCCATGTTTAATGTATCAGGAGCCTCTGCATTGACCATGATTGTGTTAAAAGGGGCACTGTCCTGTTTAAATTTTTAATATCACAGAGATAAAGATTTATGAGCTGACTGGAAGAGCATCCACCAGCACCACACGTTTTCCTCCTAAACTCTGTGTATGTGTGTGTGTGAGTGTGTAAGACAGTCTGCAGCGGGCTTGACGGATGATGTGGGCCTGTGGGGGTCTCAAACCATCTTTGCAGGTAAGCAATAGGAGTAGAAGTTTGTGTGTGTGTGTGTGCGTGTGTGTGTGTGAGAGAGAGGTGGATGGAGGGCAAGGGAGTCAGCCGTGAAGGAGCGTTTCTATCTTTAGCCGGCGCTTCCCGGCCATGGGTTCAGTGCTCTAATCACTGCTTGGGTTCTCCTTCCTCTCGCTGCTCCTCTCCCCAAGCTCTTCCTGCCTCCTCGTTACTGACACGATGCTCTACTTCTTCTGCCCTTCATTATAAAGATGTAGTGTGGACATTCCTGCCATCACATCTCGCATGTGCAGTGTGTAGTCTGACTTGATCAAACCCCGGAGTGGTTACACACCCCCTATCCAGGGATCCTTCAGAGGGGTTAGGATACGGTGACCTCACACTCAGGTGAGAAGAGAAGTGACGGAGGACAGTGTGTCTGAGAGAGGTGCACTAAAGGAGGATCAACTGAACACTAGTATGGTACGAGCGCACTGTAATGTCTGTTTGCCTCAAGGAAGTAAGGATGAAGAGAAAGAAAGAAAGAAAGAAAGAAAGAAAGAAAGAAAGAAAGATGGAAGAAAGAAAGGAACATGGAAGTGAAAGGAAAAAAGGGAATCAGGAGAAAAAAAACATGAAAGAAAGGAGAAAAAAGCAGAAAAATAAGAGGTAAGCAATAAAGAGGAAAGAGATGAAATAAAGTAAGGCAGGAAGAAATGAATAAAGAAATAAAAAAGAAAGAAAGAAAAGTAAGGAAAGAAAAAGAAAAAATAAGAAGCTTGCAAAGAAAATGGAATCGGGTAAAAGTGCAGACAAGCAAGAAACGAGAAAAATCAAGAAAGAGAGACTGGCTGGCAGAAAGGAAAAAAATAAGAAAGAATAAAGAAAGGAAGCTAATTATGGAAGAAAAATAAGAGGCTACAACAAAGAAAATTTAATCAGGAAAAAAGAGGTAGATGGAAAAAAGCATAGAAAACAATGAAGAAAGTCAAGCAGATAAAAAGAAAGAAAGAAAAAAAGAAAAGAAAAATGAAGTGTAAAAGAAAGGTATAAAATAAATAAATACATAAATAAACAAACAAACAAATTAAATAAAGGAAAGAAATAAAGGAAAAAGTGGAAAAGATCTAAATAACAAGGCAAAGAGACAGACAGAGACAAGTGAGAAAGAAAAAAAAATGGAACAAAAGAAAGAAAGAAAAAAGTAAAAAAGATATAAGCAGGAAGAAATGAGAAAGGAGTGGAAGAAGACAGCAAGCAACAATGAAAAAAGAATGAGGAAAAAGAGACAGAGACAGAGAGAGACAGGCAAGAAAGAGAGAAAGCAATTATCTGATGCGTGAGGTTAGAGTAAGTCCATGTCACTCCGGGCCAGATCTCAGCACCTGGGCACTGATTGTTTTCCTCTTACAGCTCGCCCTGGTGTGCTTTATTTCCCGCTCATCCATTAGTAATGCTGTCATCACACACACGTCCAGTCTTCTGATGAGCTAAGTTCATCCATTTCAGAAAAAGTGAAGACGGAAAGAAAACGAGGACCGATTTGTTAAATCTTCTGCACAGCTGGAAGGTATGAGAAGAGAACATCTGTGCTCTCGGGTAAAAAAAAAAAAAAAAAAAGTAATTAATTAATAAAAAAAAAAGGGGTAAAAGATTCTCCTTAAGAAAGCGAAAGCGTAGCATTTGACCACCATCCCGCTCCCCCCACCCCACACATATGCACACGTCCGATCTAAAATACAATAGTGCCTACACAGGCAGGATTATTAGATTTGTGAAAGTTAGCAGGACATGCAGGCAGGCAGACAAGCTGCTGAAGTGGCAGGATTTCTTTATGAGCAGCTCCTTTGTAGTGATCTAAGCACTTTGGCAGGTAGTCGTGCACAAAGCATGTGAGAGATACCGGGGAGAAAGTATGGAAACAAACAGACAAAACAGCAGATGCTGCTAATGCGCGAAACAAGCAGGCTTCTCCATGACCTTTATCATGAGAGGAAAGGAAAAAGGTCTGTAATGCAGCCTTGCGCTCGTGGCTACGCTTCGTAAGCTTAATATGGGTACGATTCGAATCTACCTGGGAAAATCCTAGCATGAACAAAGGGGGAGAAGGTTTTATGAAAAGAAAAAGACGAGAAGAACCTCACTTTTTGTGCCGTGATTATACAAATAAAAACAAAAACAAAGGGAAAAATGTCTCTGAAGAGGGCCTGATATGAACCTGATGTCCAGGACAGAAGACACATGATGCTGACACGAGTGATAATAGCTAATATTGTAAAGTGACACTGATTGCAATTAGTGCTGGTTAATGGATTTCTGTAACAAACAGGATGAAAATTTCAGCGATTCATCATCATGCACTCACTTAGCCAGCTATTTTTAGACAAATCCATGCAGCAGGGATAACACTACATTAAAAATGCATTAATTACAGCCTCTTGGGACTGATTAATTGCAAGGAGCTGAATCGCTGCTAATTTATATTTGATTAATTGTGTGGCTCGATAGGCCGACTTCTGAAACCTCTTAAGCCTGTAAAAACTAATAAAAGATTTACCTTTTGGAGTAGATGCTTGAAAATGAATACATCTCGCGTTCTGGAGCAGTGCTCGTATCAGTGACAGCTGTAGCTCTATTACACCTCTTATTTTATCGATTTAGTTTGGAAGAAGAAGGGAAAAAAATCTGAACTCTGAAATGATGTTAAAAATCCAATCCAATCTTCACCTGTCCAGTTTCAGTTCAGAAGTCAAGTCTGATGTGGTTTTTCATCCACCTTAAGGGTCGAATATTTATAATCGATGTGTTCTTTCTTCTTTGACCCTCGCTTAACATCAAGGCATTTCTTTCCACACAACTGCTTCAAGTGGAACATGTACATTCATGAATTTCAAACCATGATCATGATTTTACATAATTATGTTTCGAATTCTAAAATGACTTTAGCTAGGGTTTCACACATTGGGTCACACACACTGTATATACTGTTTACACATAGTCTTCGACTTTCAAACATTCAAGTTATAAATTTCCGCAGATACGAACGGACCGCGGTTCTACGAACATTCTTAGATGCGAACAAATCTTGGAAGTAGCTCACGCATATTGTACAAAACAATACCAATATTTACAATTATATAATAATTACATACAATAACAAAATGACGTCCGTTTAAGCGCAGTAAATTATGCCTTACATTGTATATTTGTGTCGAAGGGGTATAAGATACACTTGTCAGACTTATGAACAAATCCCACCTACAAACATGCTCCCGAAACTGAACTTGTTTGTAAGTCGGGGACTACCTGTATAGTATATACTTACGTACACACTTAAAATACATTTTTTACATTTTTAAATGTATAAAGTAAAAATTTCCCTTTGTTTTAAATTATATACTGTCATTATTATATATTTCAAGTGGTCAACTGGAAAACAATAACTAAGCTTTATATTAATGTGCTCATTCATATTAATACATCAACATTTCTATAGCAAAAGTTAAGAAAATAATTTGTATGGGGTTTTACTTCATTAAGCAATTTTTAAAATAAGTTATTTAACAAAAATAATTTAACTGTTATTAAACAGATGGTACATTTTTTAAAAACATGGGGTAATATTTCTGATGTTAGCAGTTTTAATTGCACTGGTATAAAAGTAATAACTAAGAGAGTGCTATGCTAGAATATCAGCACGGCCGTGATGCTGCAGAAGGCATATCAGTTTCACAAACACCATTTAATGCTCAACATATGATTTTTATTTAGAGAGTTATTTTGCTCCACCAACACATATCCTTCCCCGCCTGATGGAATGTGACTGGTGGAGCTGGTGACCGTCACCCGCTGACTATTTTCCTACATCACAGCCCACCTTGAGTCAGGTTTATTCCATACCTTTATCAGTTTTTTTTTATAACCAGAAAAGTTCCAGCTTTTTAGGTGTTTGAAAGTAAATAGGAAAGGAATTTAATGTTTACATTTCCAACCAACAACTCAATCTCAATAGGGCCACTTTTCACTTTACAACCTCGAGGTGAACGAGGGAGGCATTTGTTCGACACAAGCACCACAAAATAAATAAAGAAGCACAGACCGGATCAATGGCCCGCTCTAATCTCAGTCAAAACCGAGGAAAATGAGGGAGGGTGGAGAAAATGAAAAAGAAAAAAAAAGAATGAGGCAGATGGAGAATGCAAAAGAAAGAATATTGAGAGACTGGAGAAATTCTGTCCGTGTGTGTGTCGGTGTGTGTGTGTGTGTCGGTGTGTGTGTGTGTGTCGGTGTGTGTGTGTGTGTCGGTGTCTGCGTGTGTGTCTGCGCGTGTGTCTGCGCGTGTGTCTGCGCGTGTGTCTGCGCGTGTGTCTGCGCGTGTGTCTGCGCGTGTGTCTGCGTGTGTGTCTGCGTGTGAGAGAGAGAATGATGGAGAGAGAAAAGCTGTTATTACAGATGAAGATTACTGCTCCCTGATAAACAGACTCAGTTGGACCATCAGTGAGCGCTAAACAAATTCTCTGCATGCCTCCAATCAGGGGGGCGTAGTGCTGATCGGGATGAAGGAGGAGGCTACTGACACATCCTCACAGAATAGTATCGAGAAGCACGGATTCAAAACATTCTACTGAGTTACCAGTCAATCAAGAAACGGGTGAAGCGGTCGAAAATTATATACGGTTCAGCTTATAAGCTTACACACCCTGGCAGAAATTTTAATACGTGTACAGTTCTTTAAAGAAAACCAGTAATCTTTTTTTTTTATTAGGGCTGCAACTAACGATTATTTTAATAATCGATTAATCTGTCGATGTTTTTTTTCCTTCGATTAATCGGATGAAAAACAAAAAACTGAGAAAATCATTCCTTTCCAACCCTTTATTCAAAACAGAACTAAAATCTT
>JAOVVA010000016.1:14567621-14601622 GCA_028565275.1 Leiocassis micropogon
TTGTGTGACAAACATGCAAAAGAATAAGAAATCAGGAAGGGGGCAAATAGTTTTTCACACCACTGTATATATATATAACTTTTTTTTTTCTTCTTCTTCTCTCCTGTTTTCCCCTGGTCTTGTCTGTCAAATATGGTTAAATTTAAAGGGTATATAAAATGTACTTAATTAATAAAAAAAAAATTAAAAAAAGGCTGTGAATGATGATAGCATAGCTACACATACGCATTGTCATGTGTTATCTGTGTTACTGACAGGCCAGGGAAAAAAAAAAAAAGAAAAAGATGGTTGCTATGCAATTCTACCTATATAAAGTAAAATTGATAGGTGACTGCTATGTTGTCTTAGATGGTTGCTATAGTTTTTCCAGATGTTTACTATGTAACTCTAGCTGGTTGAAAGAAAGTTGCAAGGTGACTGTATTATAAGATTTAGCTAACGTGTATTCAAGTGGTTCCTACTCAATTAGTAGCTGGTTGTTATGATACAGTTGCTGAGGGTGTTGCTAGGTGCTTGGTACGGTATTCCTGGTAGTTTTTAACAGTTTAATCGTTATGTTTAATATCTTAGTCTACTATTTGACAATTAGAATTCTTACACATAAAAAAAAGAATTAAAAAAAAAATTTTTTTTAGACGACAATTTTTAAAAATGAGTTTAATCTCAGAGTGCACAAACTTTTACACACCATGTTTTGTGTGTGAGATTCCAGTCACAGTTAATGCTGAATTATTGACAGAAGCATAATCATAAGAATACCACCGGAGCTAAAACCCTCAACATCACTTCAGCGTTCATATTCATACAGGAGCATAAAGTTCCTGATAGACCTCTCCCCTCTCTCTCTCACACACACACGACTGAAATGCATGAAACTTCTTTTTATCCCTCGCTTCTTTTCTCGTTTAAGCAAAGACAACAGAAGCTTTATCTTTACTAAAAGCTTTCTCGCCAAATTTCTTTTATCGCCGCAGCTTCCGTGAAATTTTATTTCAATAGAGACAATTCGGGCTGCTGAGTGGAAATGGAGCCCACGTTCAATTTTCCTTCCTCCTCCGCACTTTCCTTCTTTTTCTTTCTGATGCCAATTCAATTAAGACTTAATTACATCACCTAAACAAAGCTGCTGCCACACACCATTTGGGGGGGGGGGCAGAGAGAGAGAGAGAGAGAGATATACATACAGACAGACTGGAGTTGGAGACAGAGCAAGAGAAAGGGAGGAAGACAGGGAAAAACAAGAAATAAAGAGACTATAGAGTGAGACAGTGGGACAGTGCAAAAATACAAAGTGCAAAAGAGAAAGAAAGAGAGACAGACAAGCAGGCAGAAAGTGAGATAGAAGAGTGAAAGGCAAAGGAAGAGACAGAAAGATTGACAGTGGTAGAAGGAGGGTAAGCAAAAAAAAAAGAGCCAGTGACACAAGGAGAGAGATAGACAGACAGACAGACAGACAGACAGAAAGAGAGGGAAAGATAGAAGACAGAAAGGAACATACTTGGAAACACAGAAAAGAGAAATAGCATGAGACAGAGAGAAAGAGATCACATGCACACAAAAGCATGGAAGTTAAAGAGCAGAAGACTGATTCAGGATTGAAGCGTCTCTTTTAATTAATTTCAGTGGTGATGAGGGACAGCCGGGGAAAGGTCAGGCACTACACGACTCAGGGAGAGAGAGAGAGGGAGAGAGAGAGAGAGAGAGAGAGAGATGGAGTGATTGGAGTAGTAATGAAGGTATTTCCAAAAGTTTTCATGTGTAAGTTTTCAGTATTCACACACACAGGTGCAAAAAAAAGTTCATCCCTGTCACAAACACCAAAAGAATCCTTAACATCTGTCGGAGTGTGTTTGGGAGGTCTTGTCAACATGACAGGCTTTGTTTGCTGGGCATTTGTGTATTGTGTGTGTGTGTGTGTGTGTGTGTGCGTGTGTATGAGCCTCTCCCTTGTGCCAGTGTCTGATCTGGGATTAGAGGGGCGGGTATGTCCGCTGCGGGGGCTGTCTGAGTGTGGAAATGAAGTGTAGTGCACATAACACGGGCAAATCCAGCCCTCGCACGCTCGCCGCTTTCCCCGGCCCTCCCACGTACAATCAAGCCAGCCAGTGACTTAGTGAAATTGCATTAGCCACACTTCCCCGGGTTTGATTAGAAACGGCTTGATCTGTGATGTATTCGGCCCTGCTATGGTGGGGGGAGAGAGAGAGACAGAGAGAGAGACAGAGAGATGTGCGATGCCTTCAACAACACCAACCGTTCCTGTGGTCTTGGCCGCCTTTGCACTGATTCTCTTTTCTTCCTTGTAGCTGTACTGTCTGCGTATAATTTGTTGGGGATGTGTAACATTTGACTTTTAGACACCGTGACACACATACGGTGAAAAGACTGCAAACACGTGTATGCTATAGTTGTCGCCAATGTGCGCTCCAGATATCTGTATCCATATCTGATGCAATCAACTCATAAGTCGTAACACGAGGTTACGTCATTGTCAAAACCTTTGTCTTGTCACACAAAGTGAGAAATAGTCATGGACACTATGACCCTATTTAACCTGAAGGCGGCATTGTAATTGATTTAATCATTGAGATTTTGTTATCACTGCTATGATTTGGAGATGGGTGCAGGATGTTTGTTTGTCCCCCCATAATAATGTGGCGCACAGTATTAGTATTTAGTTCTTCCACTTTCCCTAAATAGGAACAAACTACAGCGGCGGTAGTAGTCTAATTTAACCGAAATTCGTCCGTGTTAATAAACATGGTTTTCTTTAGTTCGGTTTGATGCTTAAGCGAATATTTCATCCTGACACACACCTCCGCCTTTCTGAACATCAAATAAATAAATGAATTAACAAATACAACAATTAGTCCATCTCCTGTTCAGCATCTCCAGTCTGACAAACAACAAAGTTGGCACTTTAAAGGAGAAAAAAAGCAGTTCAGCGCATTCAGGCAACACACTCCACAACCCGCAACCAGCTGCCAAGCTTACTCAGTGCAACAGAAAGGTCAACAGGTGTGCACATACAAAACAGGGCGTGTGTGTGTGTGTGAGAGAGAGAGAGAGAGACAGAGAGACAGAGACACAGAGAGAGAGAGAGCAGTCAGTGCTTTTGGGCAGAAACTCACTGCTCTAATAAGACCAGGCCAGCTCAATAATTCATGGAGTCCCCGCCGTCTGGTTCCCATTCCACTGCCATGTCTTCATGTATGATTGGCTCCTAATGAGCTATGTCTATTATTCAAATTAATTGGAAGGGATAATGTTCCAGGCAGAGCCAGGCAGACACAGCGCCAAGGCCAAAGAGGAAACAGGTTGGCAATTGCTGCCAAATGATAAATAAATAAATACAAATTAATATGTAAATGCAGCCAATCGAGGTGAATGAATTATTGAGCATGGAGGGTTGTAATAAAACGCCACCGCTCCAAATATGACGCAAATCAAAGCACAAGCTCCGTATGAGAGACACGTGTGCGTGTGTATGACTGATGCATGTCAATTACTTTCTCGTCTGTTCTTGAATTTCTTTAGATGGCGACACGATGTCTTGCTTTTTGAGCTCTTTTAGCGTGCTTCACGATGTCAGACAGGTTCTATTTAAGTGATTTTTTTTTATTCAACTGGTCTGGCAGTAATCACACTTGGCTGTGACAAGTAAATTTTACCTAAAATTTTCCAAAAATAATTGTATTAATCACAGTTCAATCATAATTTAGTGGGGGGGGGTTACTTTTTCACATAGGGCAAGGTAGGTTTGGACAGCTTTTTTTCCTTAATAAATACAATCAATCATTTAAAAACTGTATTTTGTATTTACTCGTTAATCATGCCTCTGGATCGATCTCTAAAACTCTATAGAAATAATACTATTGGTAAAATCACTGAGAATATAACTGTTATGCTTTATTCTCTCCACGAATATGGTCACATGACAATCAGGCACATCTTTTCAAAGCGCTGCTTATGCACACTAAGAAAAGTGCTATCTAGCTCAAAGCTAGCCTCATTTCACTAGTGTCACTGTGATGGACGAAGAGAGCAAGAACCGCCCTAGACCGCACAGCTGAACTTTAAGCTTTTGAGCTCGAATCAAGCAATTGGCCATAATTTACTGAAGCACATACTGCAATGGCAGTTAGCGCTGTTTTAAACTTTTCAATCTGATCTGATGCTTTGAATTTCATAATTTTTTTAAACATCATTTTGACAACTGAGACCCTAAAACAAAACAAGTAGCTCTTCTGTTTAAATAAATATAAACGTTTCACCAGATGTGCAAGCACATGTTTCACTTACCTGTACTTTTTATTAAAGGATACGTTTTACTTTTACTCAACTACATCCTGCAGTAAATATCTATACTTTCTACTTCATTGCATTTAGCAGGTGTTTGAAACCAGGAGAGAGAGAGAGAGAGAGAGAGAGAGAAAGATTTTGACTATGATTCAAGCTAATAAAAGCTCAGTACAAATAAAACTTAAGTAAATTTAACGGTGAGTACTTTTGCACTTTTACACTGTGAGAAATGTAAATGGAGGATATTATTTCACCTGGCATATCTCTACTTTTTCCTCAAATACAAGATTTGTGTACTTGGTGCACCACCGCTGAGTTTTGCCGGGTGTCTGTTTCACTCTATGATCAGCGTCCCTCACCACGCCTTGGTTGGAATCGTTTCACTTAGCTAAATAAAATCCTCCGTTGCCAATCAAACACTTATTCCTCTAAATGCTCCTTTCTCTAATCAGCCATGTGCGGTACACACCGCAGTTAAACTGCTCTCCACAGCCCTCTGATTTGATGTGTGTGTGTTTGAAGATGGTCTATCTGTCTCACCCACCCAGGCACCGCCATCCTACTCAGCCTCCATCCTTCCTCCCTCCATCTCATTCCTCCTCCAATCACCCCAACACAGATTAAAGGTAAACATGTCTGTGACAGCCGCAATGACAGCCCCGCTGCTGATTAAAATTAGCACAGGTTGGGCAACACACACACACACACACACACACACACACAAACACACACAAATCCCCTTTCTTCAGTACTTGATTAGGTGTGTGCCCTCTGTCAAATAACAGCAAAGGCAACCCAACCTCCTATTTACATAGAAAACACCACAAAAGACTGAACAAACTGCTTCCTTTCACACTGTGAATATAAACTAGTGCGCTGCCGTTGACAGTTATTGCCTTCCTGTATCAATATGAGTAAAAATGTTTAAGTTAAATAAACACTAAAACACAGTTTATACACGATAATTAACATTTTTTTTTAGCTCTACACCCATTCAGCTGTAGTCTACCAACAAAACATAACTAAACTTCTGACTGTTATAATAGAATTTTTATTTATTTTTTTAATTATAAAAAGTTAAACAACTAGTAGTATACATCTAAGCTTTTTTAAAAATCCTACTGTGTAAATTTGCTCAAATTCCCATGCACGGTTTAGGAGGAGTTGCGAATAGCAGATTTGACCCTACCATTTTATTTTACGGCTTAAAGATTGTAATTTCTTTAGAAAAAAAAATACGTTTTTTAAAAATTAATTAGCTGCTGCTTCGTAATACAGGTTCTGTAAAGGTTTGGTTGAATTCCCATGAACGGTTAAGAAGGAGTCGTCGATAGAAGAAACGTGTGACGTCGTCTGATGACAACGGCGATGGCAGAGACGACAGATAATGACCCTTAAGTATTGCCAAGACTTCGCAGGAAGGCGACACAAGAAAACGCCCAATGTTTAATAATATACAAATTTCAGTCCAAACCCGATTTAAATTGGTTGCATTTTGGTTTTACATTGCATCTAATTAAAAAAGAAATGAAGGAGGGTATGAATAGTTTTGTATTTGAAACTTTTACAAATTGTGTTCGAAAATGACAAAATTTACATGGGCACAGAAAACACACATCTGGTGCTCAATGGAGCTGTGAATCATGGGTAGTCTGTTGATTTGATTCTAGAAGTTTATTGTCTGATTTGTCTCAGGCAGCTGCATTTCCTACAGGTTTTGTAAAAATTACTAAAAGTATGCAATAATCATTGAAATGTTGCCAAAAGTATTCACTCGCTTGTCTTCACATGCATATGAACTTGAGTAACAGCTGATTCTTAATCCATAGTGTTTAATATGATGTTGGCCCCGCCTCCTTTGCAGCTCTAACAGTTTCAAGTCTTCTGTGAAGGCTTTCCACAAGGTTTAAGAGTGTGTTTATGGGAATTTTTGACCATTCTTCCAGAAGCGTATTTGTGAGGTCAGACAGTGATGTTGGACGAGAAGAACTGTCTCACAGTCTCTGTAGGGACCAGTAGGGACCACCAAATTCTCTCATCCATGTCTTCATGTTGGAACAGGAAGGGGCTGTCCACAAACTGTTCACACAAAATTGGGAGAATGAAATTTCCAAAATGTCTCAGTAGGAACTTGGAGGCCGAGCCCAACTCCTGAAAAACAACCCCACATCATAATCCCCCCTCCACCAAACTTTAACCTTGGCACAAAGTACCGTTCTCCTGGCAACCGCCAAACCAAGACTCGTCAATCAGATTTCCAGACAGACAGGTGTGATTCGTCACTACAGAGAACACGTCTCCCCTGCTCTGGAGTCCAGTGGCGGCGAGCTTTACACCACTGCACCTGATTCTTTGAGTTGCGCTCGGATGCGGCTGCAAACCCATTCCACAAAGCCGTCTACGCACTGTTCCTGAGCTTATCTAAAGGCCACATGAAGTTTGGAGGTCTGTAGCCTTGACTCTGTAAAATTAAGGTGTATATATGATCATGTAACTATACAAACAGCAATCGATTCGTGTTTAAAGACAACACACATGGAGACATAGCGTGAAAAATCCATTTACAAAGTTCCAGATTTGATGTGAATGTACATGATAAACCCCATTTCTGCCAAATCAGCACAGGCCAGTCTGTTATAATGAAACATCATGGCTTATCATCGTTTTTATTTGTATTTTATAACATTATTCAGTATGTCTGTTGCCATATGCAATAATATAATCCTATTCTGAGAGTTCCCTCCATATCACGCCATCAAACTCTGGTTAAGAAATCATTAAGACCTCATCAGTGAAATAACCATGCAATCTGCAGCTGACACACACTTTTTGTTTTTTGTGTTTCCCTTCATATTTACACCATCCGTCAACGCTCGCGGTGTTATTACCTCCTCAGTCTATTTCGGACCATCACGTACGGTCATCATTTCACAGCTCAGCTAATTCAATCGACTGTCTATGATGAGATCTTTCTCTGGATTTTGATAGCTGTGTTCGGCATCGTGTATAAAGAGAAAAGGAAAAAAAAATTAAACGCAGCAAACGCGATCAAAGCCGTAATGCTGTCGAGGTAATCATCAGCTGCGATAAAATTACAGCCGAACAAATGGAGCGAGCAACATCCGACAGGGCCGCTTGCCATCTGCTGACGCTAACTGTGTGAGATCTCAGAATCGAGATGCACATATGCCTTGACTCAGTTTTCTCAAATTTTTACGGTTTTGATCAGGTTTCTAGATTCTGAAGAAACAAACACATCATCCTTCTAAAAGGTTCCTCAAATACACCTGCTTTATCAATTTCTCCCTGTTTCAGGCTGTAAGCAACTCTATAATCATAGAATTAACTTAAATAAAAGTATTTGAGATGAAAAGGATCACTCGCTGCTTTATGAAACCTTTATAATGTATACGTATGTGTTTGCTTTAACTCCTGCATAGACCAAAGCCTTGCTCTGAGCATCGGATAAATTCATAGCCTTTAAAGCTGCAGTATGTAAGATCTAAAAATATTCCTAGAACTATAATAGTCATATAATTATTAAATAAAACTAAAAATAAAATAAGCTGTGATTCGTTTAATAATAAATACAGACGAATAATATAACAAACTAAATCTAAATCTGGTGAGTTTAGGCAACTTGTTGAATTTTCTGGCCATGAAATAAGCTAAAAAAGGTATAACAACGGCATGTGTGTTCGGCTGAAGGGAGTGTACAGGAAGTTAGCTTCACCAAGTGCACCTCTCTGCAAAATAAAAATTCCATGTGTTGGCGTCAGACCTGATATAGAACCTTCCAGATGGGGAAAACTGGGCGGAGTCAAGCCAAAAAAAAAAACCAGGAGATGATAGGAGCTCTGTTTTGCTCGGCATTGAGTGGGTCTTATCAGATGGACTTTTGGTTCTGTAGCTAGAACTATCTCAGACTTGGGTGAAGAAGACTTCTTGTTTTTTCCTCATTGCAGTACTTTTTGCAGGCAGCAGAGGGCTCTATACATAAGAAACTACTAACCACTAAAAGCGAGACCGCCTCATCTTTTGAGAGACACTAATAATAAACCGCCTAACATCATAAGTCAGTGCATGGGTTAGTGCAGAACTGATTTGTGTGTGCGCGCATGTTTTTATTTCATATTTAAGGTGGGAATGAGAATTTAAAAACGCTCTCCCTCTCGCCTCTGACGCGAGTTACCTGAAGACTTGTTGCGAACAGCATGATGACTGCATAGTAAGCTTGTGTAAAGAGGATGTTTCGGAGCGTGAGTGTGTGCCAGTGTGTTGTTTGAGAGTGGGCACAATTCTGAAAGTCAATCAGCAGCCATTGTATCCTGCGAAATCTTCACGAGCGTCTCTGCCACACCTCCTTCCCGAGGCAAACCGGTGACCCTTTCTTCTTTGCTCGTTTTCCCGTGCTCGTCACTGGCCCCTCAAAAGCGTCGTGATTGAGTCATTTACGCCAACAATTACCGTCTAACAATGCTTTCTTGTCCTGCTCTCCTTTCTATTGCTCTTTCTCTCAGAAAGGCTTGATTGCACACTGTCTCCAGCCTTCATCAACAGATAGAGGAGGCTGGGAAACATCGATGCGTCAATCCCGAGGCCAACTGTTGGAAGATGTGGATCAATCAAATCTCAAACAAAAGGTAGAATGAAAGAGAGAGAGAGAGAATGAGGGAGAGAAACAAGTTTGAAGCCTTGCTTTTTTTGCAGGAGATCCAGGTATCATGGAGCAGCTGCAAAAGCAAAAGACACACCAAGAGACCAAGATACACCACAAACAAAGCTGATATTTTCAGTCTAATTAACTCTTAAACAAAGAAAAGATCGCCCCCGGTGGCACACAGGTGCATGCATAAACACCGTGTCCGAGAGCCAACAATGCACTTTCGGTTCTCTTACAAACAATCTCCGCTGAGCCAAGACACATCAACATCAGCCAGACGGCCAATCATGATTTAAGGGCACAGAGGAAACCAGGGGGAGGATGTAAATTAAGTGGTATGTGACTCTCTCCATCTGTACAGACTGCTCTCTCTTTACCTTCTTTACACCCTGCAACAATACAGAATATCAAAGGCAGCTTCCACCTGCTACACCAGCAAAATCTTGGCATCTACAGCCTCTGGGGAAAGGGCTTAACTGAGCCAAGGACCGAGCTAACAGCGTCTCTTCAGGACTAGTCAGACTGCTCCATGCGACAAGCGCCAGCACAGCATTCTACACTACAGACAAAAAGGTTAAAGTGCGCGAGACAGTTTAGTGAGACGAGATGGTTAAAGTGCTCACATTGGCGTAAAAATGTCCAGCGTTTAAACTTCAACAGGCAATCTGAGAACATGGGTGCAAAAATAAAGAGAACATTAAACAAAGAGATCATGAGCTCGAGTCCATGACAGCAAAATTGGCCGAGTATGTAAGCAAATAGGTAAGTAATTAACCAAGTAGGTAAGTCGATAGGTAAGTAAATTGGTAAGAAAGCATGTAAGTAGCTAGGCAAGTAATTAAGTAGGTACGTAAGTAAGTAGGTAGGTAAGTACTATCAGTAATAAGCTAAGTAAACAAGTAAGTAGGTAGGTAGGTAGGTAGGTAGGTAGATAAGTAAATAAGTAGGTAGGTAGGTAGGCAGGTAAGTAGGTAACTAGGTAAGTACGTAGGCAAGTAAGTAGTTAAGTAACCAAGCAAGTAGGTAGATAAGTAAGTAAGTAAGTAAAAAGCCAAGTAAGCAAGTAAGTAGATAGAAAGGTAAGTAAGTAAGTAAATAAGTAAGTAGGTAGGTAGGTAGGTAATTAGGTAAGTAGGTAAGTAAGTAGTTAAGTAAGCAAGCAAGAAGGTAGGTAGGTAAGTGAGTAAATAAGCAGGTAAGTTTTAAATAAACCTCATTTCAATCTCATATTGTTCAAAAAACAATAAATATTTTAATACAATGAATTCCGTGGTGTATTAATTTAAACCAGGCAGCCTTCCTAAACAATTAAATATAGACTTGAAATTTTCTTCAAGCCGAATCAAAGTGCTTTCACTCGTCAGGTCCTGCTGCTCACTTCAAACTCCATTTTCTTTTCCGCAGACTCTAACATATCACAATGATATCCTACATTACTCTCTGAACAGAAAACCCTCGCAATCTGACCTGCATGAGTTAAAAGTACAGCATTTTTCTTCTACTTCTTCTTCTTCTCCCTTACGGAGTACCACGTGAGAGTAATGCTGTGAATCGAGAAGTTAGTATTGGGTTGTCTCTTTTGTTTGCAATCTGTGCCATTCCTGTTAATCCTGCTGAGCCACAATAGAACAAATATCGATGGAGGAAGAAAGCGAATGAAGATGAAGGGAGTGAGGAAGAGCGTGAACTCGGGATCAGTGACGAAAGACGAGTCTCTGGAGAGAATAAGCGATCGTACATTTTTAACTCCGTGCGGCCGCTTAATTCTCATGCAATTATTGACTTTTTCTGCAGACAAAGTTCAATTTCATTTCAGGCAGCGATTATTTATATAATAAATCATAATCGTGAGGTTAGCGCAAGTCAGGTATCGATCCACTCGTTCCCAGCTGATATGGTGGGGTTGGTTTTTTTATTCTCCCCAGTTACATGCACAGTGTGAAAATGATCATGCGCTCGATACCAGCTTGTATCAGCTCTAATGTATGTTTCTTTTATAGTCCATAGGGAAGGACGGAGTATCTGAGCACCGAGGCTGCATTGTATAGTGCTCACAAGTCAGACGTTTATTATAAAGAGTACATGAACACCTACGGCAAATCAATATTGGCTTAACGATATGCACAATACACACATTAGGCACAAATAATTAAAAAAAAAGTAAAAATAATAATAAAAAAGCAATTACAGTTAAATGACTTCTCCATTTTCACTACTGAACATTTTGAAAATGACTATTACCAGATTCTGATACAGGACCACGAATTTAAAACACTCTTAGCTGGAGTAAAACATTTGAACGGCGCAAACGATTTAAAACAGGCCGTACGTCTGTGAATGACGATCCAGGCCGTGGTGGCTTGAAGCACACTGCAGTCATTCGAACATTCAGCAAGTGGAATGCCTTATCATTGGGAGGAAGGGAAAGAAAAAATTTACAGACAACTTGTCGCCAACTTGCGAAAGAGACGCATCTGTCTGTGTGAACTGTACATCATCATTCCACCAACACCACTTGCACGTTACAGGAACTCGGCTGGGAGATATCGCCACATCCTCTGTACAGTCCTGACCTCGCTTTAAGACATTTCTACACGTTTGGGACATTAAAGGAGTTCCTGAGAGGCCGGGGTTTCAAACTTAAACCTAATTGCATTAATGTAGCAGAAGATTATATAGAGAAATAAAGGACGTTTTTACTCTCAGAACTGTGTCCAATCAAAAGTCCCGCTTTGACTTGAACAGCGCACATATCGATGAAATCTATGGGTCAGCTTTTGTTTCAGAATCACTTTACAAACGTTAAAGCGCCGTAAAATTGGCAAATTCCTTAAAATCATACCACAAATTTTGCATTATACGCAGTTAGTGTAATACCGCCACCTGCTGGACTGGAGTGTGGAGCAGAAGTGCGTCGGGTAGAAATCATCATCGCTTTATATTTCGTTCACATTTTTCCCATTTCATACACATTTCCATAATTTTCTTTTGTTTCTGTAAAGCTGCTTTGCGATGTTAAAAAAACGCTACACGAATAAAGTAAAACTGAAACAAATAGAGCTTTGTACGAGACATGACATTTAAACAACAGTCAACACAAGTTATCCAGCATTTCAGTGTTTATTAAATCCTTTCGGCATATGCGAAATAAAGCTGCTTGAAACTAATCAGACAGAAAATAGTAGTACTATGGAATCAACTAATAATATAGCAAAGCATAAAAGTCTTCCCATGATACACAGCTTTATTCACAAGACACCAGGAGATGTTCAATATAATATTCTTAAGCATTTTTATTATCATGAATAAAGAGAAGTGTAAAGACAGCTACCCTGTATGCTCTTCCTAATCTCTCTTCCATCACACACACACACACACACACACCTTTCCACCACTGAGACACTTTTCCATTTGCACCTCTCCTGCTCCGTTGTGCTTCAAAAGACTGACAGGAAACATGGCTCGCTCTCCTGCGGACCGTTCTCTCGACCCACCGAACACAATCTCGCCTCTCTCCGGGCAAACGGAGCTATTATGCATAAACAAGCTTGCTAATGTGGAGTTCTCGCTCGGCTTTGTTGTGTTTAACCCTCTCTCGGGCCCGAAGCGTAAACTTAATTTATAACCGGCATCTGGAGGAAAGCAGGGAATATCAATGTTGTGTGTCTGGCACACAATCTGGCTGGATGAATTCTGGATTCTGATTGGTCCGTTTCTTTCAATATCTGGTTTATGACATATGAGGAGCGTGTAGGCTCCGTGACGCTCTCCAGCCCTCTCCGTTTCTCTATCATGCGCGGCGCTTCCATTTTCTCATTAGGAGAAATGAGATCTCCGTCGGATCCGGCGCTCCGAACCCGAGCGTCGGGTCTGGAGTACGATGAGGGACGCGGATGGGAGGAACGGGCGCAGATGTGCCCACAAGTTGAGCGGTAACGAACCCTTTTGGATGGGAGTTGCGGATTAATTGAACTGTATGAGTCATGCTCGAGCTGAGAAGGCAGTAATTAAGCTTCGGAGGCTTGTGTGTGTTTTCGTAATAGCTACGACAGTGATGCCTTCAACACTGTCCCATGGGGTGAGGGCGCAAGAAAGCGATAGAGGAGAGTGAGAGAGAGAAGAATAGAAGTGGAGAGAGTGAAGTGACACACACACACACACACAAACCTAAAGCCTTTTGGTCCAGACAGGAACTGATTAAATTTTGCATTATTCAAGATGTTGATCCTGAGATGTGTAGATTGAACTCCATCACAGGAGCTGATGCACCAAATACAACATTTTTCAATTACACTGTTTAACAAAGGCAACGGCTCTACCATCTGCTGTGTCCATGGGACATCAGGAATTTCCACATCACGGATCAAGCAGCGTTGGAAAATAATCCACACCTCGAGATGACGCTGTAGTGCCTGACATGAAGCGATCTATTGATATGTTCTCGCTATCAATAATAATAATAATAATAACCAGAACGATGGTGTGCTCAGAACAGACTGACCCGATCGGTCAAAATGTGAAGGGGGTGTTAACCTTCGATAATCCCTTCAGTGGGTAAATATCACCCACGACAACAACATTTGATCCAACTGTTCCTCTCTTGTTGAAATAAATATATCCTTTTTGCGCATGTTTGGGTGACATTAGTTGAGTTCTTGATAGAGAATCCTGCTTTCATTCCTGATCTGTAAACTCCAGGAGAACAAACAACTCTCTTACACCTGCGTTTACTTCAGACTTTCGTCCACTGGGTCTCTGGATGAGGAAGGAGCTGTGCATTTCACACGAGACTGAATTGCTGTAACCGATCACAATTCAGAAAGCAAGATTTATCAGAGAACATCATAAACCAGACCTAAAAAAAAAAAAAACATGGCCAGGATTCTCTTCTATGCTCTTCTAAGCAGAGACGCCACACGCTTGCACAAGGTGGTTAGAAGGAGAGCAGAAACTGTAGTTGGCTTTGGAGCTGGACTGGAAAGGAGAACATTGAACCAAATGAGGTCCACCATGTTCACGACCAACCACCCGGTGTGGCGGACTTCTATCGCAGAGCTCCACTATGCATGATGGGTTCATCACTTCATCCTCCTCCCGTCTCACCCTGACGCTTCCATCGCTCTGGAATGGGGTAAATCTGGACTCGTCAGACCACATGACCTTTTTCCAATCGCTCCAAAGTCCAATCTGTATTCTCCAAAGCAAACTGAAGGCTTGTGTTCTGTCCCTTACTTTCAATATTAAACATTTAAGTTCTCCTGTTGTTTTTATTACAATTTAATTAATTGAGACACTGATCTCCCACTCAGCTCATATTGTGTTTTGTCATATTTGTGGGTTTTTTTTTTTTTGCTGTGTGCACTATACAATGCAAATGCAACCACAACGCCTTTGTGTTACTATCCTTGCTACCAGATGTCCGAAATTGATTGAGTGAGTGAGTGAGTGAGTATCTATCTATCTATCTAATCACTGAGCATGTAAACACACATTACTGTCCATGTTTACAGTCAAGATGAAATCTCTAATCTGAAAGATTTTCATCTGATTGAAGAAATATTATCTGTGTGAATATAGCTAATAATTACAACTTATTAATAAATAAACAAGTTTTAATGCTTTATCAATTGTATGCTGATATGGTTTAAAGATTTTCTGCTGTGAGACATGTCCTGTATGGTACCAAGAAAAAAAAAAAAAGTCTGTCTTTTTATCAAGAAACCAAAAAGCATAACTTTTCTATCCTGAAGACTTTACAAAGCTGTCAAAGTGCCACAAATGTATTCCATAAAAGTTGAACAGGCATCTACTCATCACGCTGCACACTACACATTACATCTCAACGCACATTTTGCATACCCTGGAACTTTGACCTTTGCACCTTATTCTGCACATTGTCTTGCTCATGACTGGACATGCTTTTTCATATCCAAATCCCATTTCAATTCATTTTTATTTTATTTTATTACTTGTACATACTGTACATTTTTACCCCAAGTTTTCCCATATTATTTCTACATTTCTAAAAAAAAAAAAAAAAATCCTCTTATTTCACACTTTATTTACATAACTCGTATTCTTCATTTTTAGGTCATCGGCAATTTACTTCATATCATACTGTGTATGACTATAATGTAACAAATAAAATTTGAATTTAGATCTGATAGAAGTATTTATAGATTTTTTCTTGTTAAACATGTTTGTTTTGATTTTTGTATTCTAAATATATTATCAGACAAATACTTTTTGAACCATCCCACATGCAATGTTGTACATTATTGAACGTTGTACATTAAATACATTTTTTTTTTTTTAAACAGTAAACGTAGGGTTTCTTTTTAATTTTCTTTAAACATCAACATCGTCACAGACGTTTTGGTTTGTATCTTCAGTTCTTAGCTGCCTTCACAGGAAAAGCTCCAACAGACAAACCTTGCTGATTCATGTGTGCTAAATTACAGCTATTTATTTATTTATTTATTTATTTATTTATTTTAAACACTGTTCGACTCTGCTGCAGTATTTACCCGAGTAAATTTGGCAGTTTGGTCAGCTGAAATACTTTGCACTTGATGCCAGCTTAAACCGTTGCCAAAGCGTCATTTGGCTAGAGCGCACACGAGGCCATTCAGAGAGCTCGGCTTTTCCACTGTGAGCTTAATTAAAGCCAGCGTGAAACACTTCTCCATCGGTCTCGATTCATATTTCTAATCTACGTCTTCAGAAACCCTTGAATGGCTCCTTATGACAGCAGGATGAAAACAATGACTTTCCACGCGTCTTCCCTACAGCTCTGGCTAAAACTTATTTCACTTTTTAAACGATTTTCAGTCCTCCAATCTTCTCCGCCTCTATTCAGCTCTCTGACTGAGGGCCAACGCTCGCTTTTGTGACGGGCTAAATGAAACAGGGGGAATCTCATCTCGTTTTTATAATCCTTCAACCCACTCGACCATCCAAATATGTTTTTCTTTGTTTCACTGCCCCCCAAAAAAAAAAACTCAAAGGAGGAAAAAGTGCCAGTTGTCTTGCATTAATCAGAGTGTGGTCATGACCGACACCGACCGTCATACAAAACTAGACGAAAAGGACAGAAGGAGAACTATTACTAAACTTAAGCTGCAGTCAGCTTTTTATTTTAAGAAAATATAAACACTTATACCGCAGAGTTATGAAATCTCAAATCTGATTGGTCCAAAGTTGTTCTACAGCTCTGTGGCTGCAAATTAAATTAGTATCCAAAAAAAAGAAAGTGAGGAAAAGCCACAGGTTAGAGAATGACTGAGTCTGAGATCCGGAGCGCACCTGTTTCAGCTACGTTAAATATAACTTATATTTTAATTTAAAAAATGTAATTGTTAGCAAAATGCTCTGGGGAAAGAAATAACACTCAAGAACATGCTTGCTTTAAGAAAATAATCGTAGATTTTTTTTTTTCTTTAAAAGTAACTCTGCTTCTTTACTGCTCCTCGTCACTAATTATTTTTCTACAACGTCGCCAAATGATTTTACGACAAATTAAAACTTTTGGTGAAAGTAAGAAAAACCTCTCTCTTTTTTTTTTTTAAGTGAGAAGCATCTGTCTTTCACCCCTCACTGTCACTTTCTCAGGTTTCTTTTTTCTAACACCTCTCTCGCTCGTCATTTCACAGAGCTTGTGACTTTCTGCAAATGGGTGCGGAGGAAAAAAGGAAAAAAAAAAAAGAACAAGCACTGCTGTCAAGCAACACGGATTGAAACTGCAAGGTCATCCTGACGTGTGTGTGTGTGTGTATGTATGTGTGTGTGTGCGCGTGTGCGCGTGTGAGAGAGAGAGAGAGAGAAAGGCGGCTGAGGAGTCGAGACACTGCGTATACCAAAAATCAGTGCCAAAGAAGAAACACAAGGAATAGAAGACGCAAGCGGTCCATAGCAGATACCTATCAGAGGACAGGTTTTTCACCTTGAGGACTTCATGGTCTTTCTGTCCTCCTCTCTATCTATCCATCACCATGGTGCACCAACACACCCTTCCTCCCCTCCCTCATCCTCACCTTGTAGCTCTCCGCTCTTGCTGTAAAGTTCTCGCCGCTGTTCCCGCAGGTACGCGCTCATGCTTATGGCGTGGGACGACGACTCAAACCTGAGAAAAAGAGATCCACGCAGTCATAATTCATACAGATGAAACACTATCAAGTAACGAATTTGTCACATAGATATTAAAATCTAATTAATTCATGCATCTTAAGTAAGAGCTTTATCCTGATAGGAAGATTAGAAGTATGATTAGAAGTTTATCCTGAATTGATGTGACACCAGACTACGCTCGCATACATGCAGTACAGCACACCTGGTCTGATCTAACAGCAAGTTAGGGTCGGCTTAACTCCGGCGCCAAATTGAAACCATATTGAAAGATTTCAAATATACATTTGTTTCATCTTCTTTTCCAGTCACATCTTTTCTTTCTTCCATTTCTAAATAATCCATGTCCCCAAAAACCCACTCGTTTTTAATCTTGTTAACCCTCTCCAGCAACCGTATATCCTCAATTCGCGTAGTGACGGTGCTAACCGAAAGAGGAACCTGTGCTATCTTTTTAACTGCAGGTTCTCCTAGAAGTTCACAGCAAAAGGTCCTTAGCGGCGGGCAGAATCAATTCCTCTCCGATAGTTAAAGGTTTCTTCATCTTAGCAATGCGGTCAGGGATGATGTACTCGCATTTGCTGATGTGGTGGCCCTCAGTAATTGCTTCTGTCCTTCTTGTTCACATCTTCTCCTCCAAAGGCTTGTCTTTTAATCCAGGGTGCTTGGTATCCATGTGCCCAATCATTTTTGAAGGCTTCATAGCCTAGCCGTTTGCTAGCCTGTGGCCACACACATTATGCAGAGCGGGCTTAGTGCGTGAGAATCACTCGGTAGACCCGTATTTTAAGTAGGACTCCTGATATTGTCTTTTAAATGCGTTTTTTTTTTTTTTTTCGGTGGCTCTTCTTTTCCGGTCTCCTCATTGGGCCTTTCGCCCTTTTCAAAGAAACTCTCAAAAAATGTTTGTTTCTCATTTTTTGTTAGCTTGTGGGCTTAATTTGTGATGGACCGTATCACGCAACACAAGACAAACTTTTTTTTTGGAATTAACATACTGTTTAACACCTTTAAAAGGTAAGTACACTTGAGTACATAAACTTTTGAGTGCTTACTTGAAGAGAGACTGTTTAGGTCGATTTGGTTTCTTCTTGGCGAAAAAAGCTCCGAAGTCACCGGCGGTGCTCGCGTATGAGAGTTGGGCCGAGGGTTCTGCTGCACTGCGGGTGTTCTTCACGTCCAGGTAGTCCATCAAGAGAACCTGTGCAGAACATACACACACGGATAAAGATTCAGGTTCTAGGATTTACGAGTAACAAGTGGATTTGTGTGAAATCATAAAAACTGAAATGAAGAACGATCTTCATGACCCGGATCGGTCAAACTGAACGATTAAGGGCAAACTCTAAGACGTAGATGTCTGTTAAAATAGGCTTTGATGGATAGAAGAGAGAGGGGGAAAAAAAAAGTTAAAGTTCGGCAATTTCAAGTGCTCCATAATTTAGTGGCTGAAATGATGTGGTATATTTGCAACCCCGCATGCTCATGGAAATACAGACTCTTAATGGCGTGATTAAATTTAAGGGAAAAAAAAAAAAAAAAAAGATTTCACATCTATCAAGCATCGTGAATCAGAGACGGCTCTATCTGAGCAGGCCACGTACTCGCCAGTTGCCGCGAAGTCAGTGTATTAATTACTAATGACCATCTGATTCACTGACAGCTGAGTCGAGCTGAGCGTGTAACCCACCCCCCGCCCCCCAAACTTAATTAAATGCCAAAGGCTGCCTGATGAAGGGGCTTCAGCCTACTTAAATTACATTGCACTGGATCTTGCAGGAAATGAAGTATTAAGAGCGACCAAAGTAGACAAGAAGTAAAAAAAATAAAAAATAAAGAATGCAGATAGAGGAAAAGAATCTGAGAGTCAAATCGACAGAATGCGCCGGAGCGAAGAACTTCTCCTGCGTGTTAAAAAGTAATCGGAATCGATGATGCTATTTGCCAGACCAAACAAGTCCTGAACGAATGGCCGTACAAAATGAGTCAATGAACTGATGTGAAGTTTTGTTTTCCTTCAAGCATTCTTGGGACAAAAAAAAAAAAAGTACAAAGTATTGACCCATGAGATCTCCCGCTACCAAGCTCTGAGCTTTCTCCATCATATCCTTGGGCCATTATTAACATCCCGCCAGCTTTCTGTATGAAATCAGACATCGCTGAGAATATGAAAGATAGGCAAAAACAGTCAGAAAGAAAAAAAGTTACCATATTCCATTTACCATAGAGTAGCTATCTTTCAGCTGGAGCTACAAAAATTTGCAACTGTGAAGTTTAGATCCCAAAGTCACCTTTAGTGCAAGATGCTATTAAAGAACGTTTCACGCTGGGAACAGCATGAGCCAGGCGTTCCAACACTTCAATAGATTCTCTGCATACAATAATTTTTTTTTTCCCCTTTTGAATAAAGAACAAAACAACTGACTGATCTTCAAAGCTAGGGTCATGGTAGATCTGGTGTGTTTCCCAGGACTCCTGGACATAAAGTGAGGGAACAACAAGCACTGAAAAAAAAAAAAAGAAAGAAAAAAACAGCTCGTGTCACGGAATTAAAAGTTTTGAAAACTTGTCAAAATTGTTTTAACTTAAAAAAACTCATTTAAAAAAATCACAGCTAATAATATACTTAATGAAACATAAATATGGTATATTCCTCCAAAATGGCAATGAAATTTTTTTTTATTCTAAATGTTTAAATTTCTGGTGAACGAAGGCATAAAAGACTTCAAGCACAGTACAGTGATGAGACTCTTAGCCGCAGTAAAGCATTTTAACAGTCCTGACCTTACGTCAAGCCATGTTTTCCACATGTTTGAGTCATTAAAGGTGTATCCAAGCACTAGTGAAACACTGGGATAAGTGCATTAAAAATGTATTAAAAATTTTTGCTCGTCTTGCAGAACACTAGCAAACCACGTTCCACTGTACTGTCTTTTTTTTTAACTTCTCAGGGCCATTTTTTTATTTGTTTGTTCCTTATCACTTTAATAACTTTTCATGTTTCACTGGTTCCACATGAACTCATCTCAGTTCTCCATTATAGCACGGCTTTAGATGCAGGGGTAAATGCAAGGGTGACTCCCTTCTGTTTATCACGCGTGGCTTTAGATAAAAGGTACATAAATAAATAACGGAAAACTTTAATGAAGTGCCACAAATAAAAGACGCATTGATTGGGACGTCATTGAGAATCACAGCCTCTCACCCGTTTAATAAAAGCCTTGATAAAGAGCCCCAATTGACCTTTCGGAAGAAGGGGAAAGAAATCATAGAAAATACCCAATCCCCTATGAACCCCACCGCCGTGCTTTTGCTGGCTATTTTTAAACGTTTTGTAATAGCCGGCTTTAACACAGGAGAGAAAGAAAAACGAGACGAAGAAAATCTATATTCAAGGGTTGTTCCAAGAAAAGAGCAGACGATCCAGGGAGAAATGGAAAACACTTTTACACTTCAGACAAAACACTCAGCCTGAATCCTAGAGTCTACACCTAGACGTTTCTGGGGGCGGGGCTCATAATCGTAGGTTTGCTTTCGCAAATTCCTCTCGACCGTGGATTGATTTCACGATTCCAGGTTTGCAAAGTGGTAGGTGTAAGGTTTATCCGTCAGATCTTGTTTTATCGTTTTGCTTTTGGTTCCAACACTTGAGAAGTAAAAGAACAGCATTTTAGGATGTGTAGAAACAACTGGAGAAAAAAAGGACTTGTTCGTTTACAAAGACTTTCCCCCAGAAGGAGATGGTTTTTTTTTTTTTCGTGATGTTGTAAGTCCAAGCACTTGAACCGCACCTTAAAAGAGCTCATTACAGTGCTCAAGTTTCTGAAACAGGAAGTGACATGACACGTTGCACCGATCACATTCGATTCTTCATGTAAGGAGGCCTTGCACCAAGGTTCAGTGGAGGTGCACCCCAAACCATTATTTCCAAGTGGGCCAGCGATCGGACCACTCTTGGGCTCCAAAACAGCTTTCATATCCTTTACAAAGTAGACAACAGCACAAATGCTGAATAAAAAGCACAAAGCATCCCTAGTTACAAGACTGGATTGTGTGAGAGCGTCCTTGTCGCAGTACACTTAGCATTTTATTTCAATGGGATTGCAGGTCTGTATACTCAGGCAAAGGTTAATCAAAATGAACCCTAAAAAATATAAATAAAAAAGCCCCTGTAGTTTGTCATGAAAGCGGCGTCCTTAACGTAATGAGTGCAGAAAAGCAGCCCTCTCCCAGTCTATTAGCCAACAAATCAAGATAATTAAATCAGAGCACAGTGCTGAAGGAGTTTCAGGTGTGTACATGCACTCCGAACGTCAAGCACCAATAAAGTGCATTAAGAAATTAAAGAAAATGACGAGGCTTATTTCCTCATGCTTCACCCCAATCCAGAGTGAAAAGGAAATTGCATTTGCTTCCAATTTGTCCTTGAAGATGGAAAAAGTTTCCATTAAAAAAAAAATAAAAAATGTTTCATCATCTCTGGGCCTTTGTGACTGTAGCTGTGACTGAGATCACATTGTGATTCCATTTCCTTGAATTATAATGTTGCACCTAGTGGAGAAAAATAATATAAAAAAATTAATAAATAAAGCAGAAATATTGTGGGAAATAAAAAAAACAATCTCTGCTTAACTATTTCAGTGAATGTGGCAAAGATGGCAGTCCCCCAGTGTATGTGCTTTGCATGGTCAAAGTATCAAAGCTGTAACTTTCAGACACTGTAAAATTTTCAGAACACAAGTGTAGATGCTTTGAGGTTTTTATGTTAAAAAAAAGAGTTTGGTTGTATTGTTAACTTCAGAAGTTCAGCTGTCTGTTTAGTTAGCAATATGGCTGTGATGCAGTTGCAGGCATGATGGCACAGCTGTGCTGATATTCAGTACAACAGCATGACCTTTAGTGTAATATTGCTTTTATACAACAGTTCCACAAACACCATTTACAGTAGTATCAACAGATTATGTTTTTTTCTGTTTATTTAACCAGTTAACCAGTTGCTCCATCTGGTGAAACTAACTAACCACTACTGGCAGAGCTGGCGACTGACAGCTAGTGTAATTAACAGGGGTGAAAGTTTTAGTACTGTGTATCCAAATGGTGAGGAGAATAAACAATGGAGGTAGTGGACAGTCCTGAGAAACTTTACGAGATTTACTTTTTCCACAGCACTCTTTCACCAATTATTGTTAAGCTATACGTTTCAGCAATTCCAATACAAGCTTAATAAAGTTTTTTGTGTGTCAAAGACATTAGACGGCGCCTGCTGAAAAACTTCTTTCTACTCAATACTAGGCCCAAAGACAGTTTAAAAAAAAACAAAAAAAAAAAAACAACAACAGTTTCTGATTGTTGAGCAAGCCTGGGCGACTTTTCTGCTATATCATGTGCAGCAGTAAAAGATCTTGGTGTGATTACTGATTTCAGACTTTCTTGAAGGTCATGGGGACACCATTACAGAGGATGATTTTTCATCCTAGAAACATTGCTAAGCTAAGATATACAATCCAAAAACCTGTGCAGACGTCATTTCCCCATCAACAATTGTAATAGTTTGCTAGAGGCTGAGGTTGCAGTAGGTGCATTAACAAGCTCCAGACAGTCCAGTCAGTCTTTAGAAGAATAAAAGGTTCAATGTGCATATTCTCTATTTGATTTGCACAGACTCCCTATAAAAGTCAGCAGTGACTATAATACGGTCTGAACAGTCTCTCACCACATTACCTGAATGAAATTTTGGTCTATTATGATCCCACACATCTGTTTCCACCCAAAGGTACAGGATATTTATTAGTACCTAAAATAATGAAGATTATTGCTGGAGGTACAGCCTTTTCCTAAAAATCCACATAGCTCTGCAAAAACCCGATACTTAGTATTTGGAACTCTTTAAAACTCTCCTTTAACGAATATTAGGTGCTGATGCAGAGTATAATGTGAACAGAGCTTTTTTTAATGCCTCACATCTGAAGCATCTTATCAAACACACCTGGTATTGCTTTGCTAGTGTGTGAACCCTGAAACTGCTTTGCACATAGAACAGCATTCTGCAGAATAAATTCCTCATTAGTTAAAAAGATATGATACACAGGGCACTCACTGGTAGTCAAAATAGTAGTGACAAAGCTGATGGCTGAAATACAGCTTTGCAAGCAGGTACATTTTTTTGGGGGGTAGGAAAAATTTGTTTCATTACATACAACTGTGCTTAATGGAAAAGCCACATATTTTTCCATATCTGATCATTCATTTTAAATTAATAATAATACAGTTAACAGGGCCGGAAATCAACTTCTGCCCCTTATGGACGCCCTAAATTGTGGTCCTTCGGTATCATGGCAACCATTCCTCACAACATTATTCCTTAATGTTAAGTCTCATCACAAACTACATACAAAGACACAAACAAAAAAAACCTTTAAAGGAAGCAGAATTATCGGAATATAAAGTATACAGAAGGTTTGTGCTTAGGCTGAGATTTTGTGCGGTTTGTGATACTAGCAATTATAGGTTTATATTTATATAAACTAGCAATTAAAGGTCTATATTTATACCCGTACTATTTCTATTTATAGTTGTATTGTCTTGAGCAGGTTGGTGCAAAATTTCTTGACCATATTATCATACTTTCAGACTTGCCCTTTTTTGCTATGTCTCCAAAGAATGATCTCGCCAAAATACTACAGATCTGTACCAGCTGGAATCATATAAAAACTCTTCCATCCTTATCCCAGGACTTTCACTCACAACCTCCTTAAAAAGTCTGTCATAGCATGCCTTTCAACACACTAAAAGCTGTTTGTTTTTACTCTTCCTCGCCTATACACAGGAATGATTTATAATCCCACACTACAGGTTCAACTTGAAGAGGCTAAGTTCCCTAGAGCCTGACTTGACTCAAGGTTTCTACTTCCTGAGCTTTCTCACAGAGCTTTCTCACAGAGCTTTCTCACAGAGCTTTCTCACAGAGCTTTCCCCATGCTCCTGTCACCTCTAAGTCTAGTCGTGTAAAGGTATTTATTATTAAATCTCTATACAATTAAACGTAAATGTAACTAAATTAAATGTCTCACACTAAACAAATGAGACACAGCATTCTGAGCTTGCACCTATGGGTGACAAAAGATCACATGTAGGAACAGTTAAGCTTCTTAATTTGGTGTTTTCCTCAGCGATTAATGGTGACATTTCAAAAGGATAATTATCATCATGAGCCACAGTGCAAGAACTTTGCCATACTATCGAATGCAACATTACACGCTGCTCTAATTACAACATCCAGCTGACATAAATCTGCAGGCTTTAATGCAATTAATTAATCATCAAAACATAGCACTAAGTCAAAAAAAAAAGAAAAAGGAGAATGTTTTTAACTGTTTAACGACAGTCGACTCCAAAACTAGATCAATATTTAGGAAACAAAGTTTTTTGTAAGCCAAAATTTAACCTGTCTAGCCACTCAGAGTTAAACTAGCATTATCTGATAACAATGGCGGAATTCTGATCGAGTCCGGTTGGGGCAGAACTTTCACTGGACTACTCAGTCTCTATTTTATTGACGGCTCTGATGAGTTTTAAAAGCTTCTTTTAAATTCTTTACATCATTAAAACACAGATGAGAAAATACTACCAAATGTTTAATTGGTTTCTTCAGATGTTTTGCAACTCAGTCAGCACATGCATCCAAGTGCATTAACTGTGGACAGGAGCGCATGTGGTCAGATCATCAAACATTGGCAACTATTTCAGTCGCCATCTGGAGTCCTGCAAATAGTAACACCTGAACACCTATAGACAATAATTTCCTTTTGACATGTCATTCTGACAGAATGATAGCATTTTATTTTAAAGAAATTACCTAAAAGTATTTAAAATAAAGGCAAAGAAATTTCCAGTATTTACAAACCATTTGGGCTTAAATTAACATTCGCAATTAACATTCTCCGTTATTATTATTCAGAGAAAATGGTCTGTGAGAATTACACAAGCATTCTAATGAAACAGATTTATAAATAAAGAATCTGATAGCATGTACCTTAATTTTACGTCAACAAAAAATTAACATGATAAAATAGTTGCTGTAAAAGATGATTTCAAAGCTTTCTACATAATATAAACTTGGCTAATTTATGTGAGGGGAGTCAATATTTATAGAGTCAATGGTATACGCTTTAAATAAAAGTAGGTGTCAAATCAATAAATGTAAAAAAATAAATTAAAAACAAATCACACTGTTTTTGTTGCACAATATTGTGACTCTGTTTATTAATTTTATGCTAAGCTTCTTTGTACCTTTCAATATACAGTAACACCATTTTAAACCCTTTGTTTTGGTGGCCCTGTAAAACTCTGACATAATGACAGTCTGCAGCATAAAAAACCTGAACGTGCTCACACTGTAGACGATAAAAAACCTGCAACTACTTAGCACAATCTGTTAATGAGTACTGCTGCGTATTACAAGTCATGCTATGAAATATAAGGTGTTAATTGTAGCCTTTTATTATAGGGTAACTCCAGAGAGCAAAGGTGTGTGTCAGTTAATATATACTGTACATACATCATCTATTTAATTGCATTCAAACATAATTTAGACTAGAGGACAACTTGAAACACAGAGTACTTAAAATAGAAATATAGCAGCAATAAAAGCCATAATACACTCTCCATATGGAAAACAAGAGAAAATATAAAAGAAACTGCACGATTCAAACCCTAGTATTGATTACACAGCACTTCCCAACATCCATATGCATATATACACTGCCTCAGGCAAGACAGTGAAATGACACGTTGATTAAAATGTTAAAGCCAAAATTCTACGTCATCTTTAATTAAAAACCAATCAATCAGCTGAGCAGTTCATTTCTGCCTCGCTGTCGTTACGTTACACTCCCGCTATGTACCAGTGACGGACGCGTGAATATTTAAACATGTTTTACGATTCATAATGTTGGAGCACACAGTGCCATTTGTATACTTTGGTTTCATCAGTATCAGGGATAAGATGTGCATTCAAGAAAAATCTAACAAAATTAGGTCTGAATTAGTATTTATACTTTCAGGGAAGTAGATTTCTTCAGGTAAAATTTGAAGTTTACTCCAGACACAGCTCCTATGCAACTCTCTCACATTCTGAATGCAGTAAACACACAAAAGAGATCTGTTCTGAAAACTTGTTCGTAAGTCCAGTTTGTTCGTAAGTCCAACAACCATTGTCTAGAATCTAGAATCCTAACACAACTTGCTATACACAGAACATTACAGAACATCGTTCTTTAGAATCGTGCTGATGATTGAACTATTCATTTAAAAGAAAGAGCAAGGTCCATTCTCTCGGGTATTTTCTTCGGCGCCGCTCCTTTAAGGTCGCTTCTGGACATCCTGGCATGCACGATGCACGTACGTGACAATATATGCCGGACATGTGATCTAACTTCTGCAATTGAACATGCACGAATGCACGAACGTATCTTTAAAAGTTTATAACTCGAATGTTCATATGTAGGGGATTTACTGTACATGCTTTTTGATGTGCACTGTACTAAACCAGACATCACCTTGTTTTTTTTGGTTTTTTTTACAGAATCTACATTGGTCCTTTCTCAGGAACGAGTGTATGAGTGTTCGCTGAGAATACGTTAAACAGAATACAGTGGTTAATACTGAAATAAATGTATGTTCCAAGAAGATTTGCGTTGAAGGCATTTTGCACTTTTTCCTTCAGCAAATGTTTATCATACGCTATCACTGGTTAATTTGTACACCAAAGCAACCTGAAGGACAAAACAGACTAACAGCGGTAAAATCAGATCCATTTTATGAAGGATTATGTATGCCTATTTATGGAAAGACATTGTATTTTGTTCAATAAAACAATATCTACACTGATCTCTTTAGTCTGGGAGGTGGGAAAGCATTGATTTATATTTTGAGGTACATAACTGTCTAGACCTCAGCTGGTCTGGTGGGTTCTCTTACTGGACGACATGCAATTTTGCTCTAGAGAGTGAAATTCTAGGAGATCAATAATTTTTGAAATACTCAAAATACTCTGGCACTGACAACCATGCCACAGTCAGTAGGAATAAACATATTAGCAGGTGTCGTTTTGAAATTTAATTTTAAAAGTATTTAAAAGGGGTAGAATTTAGTAGTTATGAATAGTAGTGATGCCATTTTCCAGCAGTACTTATACAACAGTTCCAGTTCCAACGGAGTAATCTGATTGGACGAGAGGCGTTTCAATGGTGATATAGAGCATAACAGCACTGGGATGTTTAACTAAATGTCACACATGTTCTAACAATTGTTAATTACACTAACTGTCAATTGCCAGCATGGGTGAGTAGGTCTGTACAGTCCAGTACAGTATTGGAAAGAGAGAAGAGCAGCTACCTGCCAAAACCCACATTCAAAACCAGAAACACAGAAGCACTTTCAGCAAGACCACGCATCTGATAATGGTTGATGTCACCTCAAGCAACAAGCTGTCTCTGTAGCAGGTATTTCTAAGTCCTTCCGAATTGCCTCTGAACCATCCACGCTGTTTTATTTGCGCCTAAGGCGAGGTACAAAGCTTACTAGCTTCTAACACAAGGTGGAATCCCAAATTTCTCTTTAACCTTAAAGGCACAACTTGGTGTATAAAACAAGGGACTGGTTAATTCTAGCACACTAGCTTTACATTTAAGGCTATATGGGATTCAACCTCAGAACCATTAGTTAACAATTTTTTAAAAAGTAGAATAAGTGAAAAAGTAAAATAAGAGTAGAATACGTTTTTAAAAGTAGAATAAGTGAATCTCATATGGTTTTTAGGACTGTAAACCACCTCCATGGTTAACATTTATTCTCCTCACCTTTCAGCTACATAGCACTGGTAAGAACTTAAAACTAAGTTCACCCTGTTAATTAAACTAACTGTTGGTCGCCAAATCTAGCAAAATAATCTAACATTTAGATTATTGACATCACAAATGTATTTGTAGTAACAGTAATTACTAGCATTAGTAGAAGTCGTACTATGGGAAACGAGTAAAATCATTTTGTAATAGCATAACTGAAATAAGATTTACTCAAAGTAGAGTTGTTGTAGAAATAGCATTTTAAAATACAGTCAACCCCCACGAAGTCACAGTTAGGGGTTCACAGCCTCAGTCATTCACGGATTTTTCCTTAGAACCTAACTAATAATTGTTCGTGGAAAACCCCGCAATTTCCTGGAAACCGTAAATATATGTTTCTATGGCTTTTTTCATGGCAAAACAGTATATACTTTTTAATGTATTTTAACGCTAAACTACCAAGACCAATATACTTTACTAACATTGTAACATAAAGGGTTTTAAAGGGTCATGTATTAAGCTGAGCTAAAATTAAAATTACATTAACATTAAAATGTTTTGGGAGCATATTTGGGGCATATTTAGGATTTAAATTATAAAAAAAAAAAAGGCATTTATAGGCAATGTTGTTTTTTTTTACCACAACCAAAATCTGAGATTTTTCACAATTTGTGGTTAGTCTAGGACCCCGCGAATTTCAGGAGTCGACTACAATATATAAATATAGTAGAAGTAACAATATTTTACTATTTAATAATAGTACTTGTAGTATTGAGTAATAATACAATACCAGTCGAAAGTCTGGACACACCTTACTATTCAATGTTTTTTTTCTTTTAAAAAAATGTAACATTGTATATTAATATTGAAGACATTAAATTGTGAAAGGACAAATATATTTTACTTATTAATTTATATATTTATATAAATAAATTATGACGTCAAAAAATGTGTTAAATATCCCTAGTCTTAAGAAAGTAAGTAAAAGAAAAGTGAAATCATTTTGTATTATTTAGTAACAGAAAATATATTTTAAATAAATAAATAGTAGTAGTATATAAATAAATAATGGATACTTAACTAATCAACTTTTAACTAATCAACTTTTTAAATAGTAACAGTAGTAACCTTTTTATACCCAAATTATTACTACAACTACAACAAAGACTATTACTGTTAATCAGCAGTAGTAGTAGTAATGGTACTAGTACTGTGCAGTAGTGATTAGTAGTAGCAGTACTAGATTGGTGCTAGTATTCAACAGCAGGAGCAGTGGTGGCATTTAGCAGTATGTAGAAGTAGCTGTGGTACTGAATAGTAGTGGCAGGAACATTCTCCAGTAATACCAGCCAGTAGTGGCACCTCAGGAATCATCTGCGTGTGACTAATGAAATCCTGGTTGTGGAGAAAAGTGAGCAATAAATAAATAAATCACATCCTCCGGTGCAGCGTCTGTAAATTTGCTTCTGCTCTGAACTCTACTAATGTATCTCATTTTCATAAATTTAGCTAACTCACCATAATGTGTTGTACAATTTGTGTGATTAACAGGTCGAGTCTCCCAGCGCCGTGTCTCACTTTAGTCATTATCAAATAATGACTCACCACATTTACACACAGACTGATGTGTTTGTCTCGGCGTCGCCCGAATACAGCTGCGAGAGAAACGTCTCAGGCTTATTACTACCGAGTACTGAATGCCGAAATGTTCAATTCGATTCTTTTGACTGTATAGTACAAAAGGTTTGAGAAGGACCTTGCATTGATCTTTAGCTTTTCTTCTCATTTCGGCTCTGAGAAATTTTTTTCCCCTTGCTTTTAGAGGATTATATTTAAATATTGGAAATGTTCTATCAAGAACTTTTGTACATCTATAAAGTTCCCTTGTGACACTGTCTATTGATGAAGGGCTATATTATACAATTCCATTCCACTCAAGAACGGAACAGCCTTGTATGTACAAATACATATTTGTGATCTATTGTACAAACCTATTAAACTAAAGAATACACGCCCTCCATGATTCATGAAGCATTTTCTTCCATTTTGAAGTCTTTCTATTCAAACACTCTCATTAGCGAGATTAGAAGAGCATTAGAATTCCAGTCGCCGCTTCCTAGAGCGGCCGGCACAAGCCGAGTCATTTGAGAGACACACACATGCCAAAACAAAAAAGCGTGATTATGGCCGTAATTAATGAATTTCGAGAGCTGCACTTTTCAAAAGGACATCCAGCAGGCTTTGGGTGAATAGCCTGAGGAGAGAGAGAGAGAGAGAGAGAGAGAGAGAGAGAGAGATGGAGGAGCGTGGGCCTTCGAGTGCTCCAAGACGAAAAGAAATTTACCACACACTGCTGCAATTATTTAACTCTGCAGGGAACTCTCACGAGTCTTACGAGTGTGATGCGGACTAAAGTCATTTACAATACATCATTTAGACTAAAGCACAATAATGCGTTTAGCTGCCATGTGTCTGCTGTTTACACACACCAACGGAGTGGCAATTTAGCTTTTTTTCCACCCACGGGTCTTAGTAGCACTGACATGCGAGGAAAAGCCATCAGACCGGTTATTCCAAGGAAATGCGGCTCAAGCTACGACTAAACAACTTGTCAGAATGGATCATTTGTAACGTCCTTGTGTTTTGTTTTGTTTTTTCGCTCTCTTGCTCGTTCTCAGTTGATCTAGTTCTGCTGCTCAGACCACGAGAGCGCACACACACGCACTCAAAACAGAAGTTCAGGTGTGTCTTTTCCAGTGACATTCTCACAAACGTCTCTGTTCCATCGATGCATCAGTGTGAAAGAGCGAGACGTCGCATCGAGCCTATGAGTCATGAAATGTCAAGCGATTTAAAAAAAAAAAAAAAAACACTGACTGAACTATGCACAAAAAGAAGAGAGTCAACAAGACTCCTGCAAACTGTGCTTAAATGAAAGTGCTATAAGGAGCCTGACTGAGTCAGAGTGCGTTAATGATGGAATAAAGCTTTAGGCCTGCGGTTCAAAGCATCTCTTAAACCTCCTCCTCGCTTAACTTCTGTTGCGTTCACAAATATATTTATCTTCTCAGTTCATTAGGCACAGTATAAGGCTGGACTCTGTCGCCTCGGGTTTCACAGACATCTGGATCAGAAATGATCAGGCACGCGCCTCAAAAGTATGAGGTAAAAATTATTGAAAAATGTGTTTGTCAGATAGACATCCAAAACAATTTTAAAAAAGTGAGTCAAAGTTTTATATTCATCGTATAAAAAACGTGTTTTTACTGTATATTACCGTTTCTTGAAAAAATTAGTACACACGTCAGAATTCCCCCAAGGTGTGTTAATAGCTTTTTCTCATACCTCAATCTCCCTTTGTGTCACTCCTTTTCTAAACATGTTATTTCAGTGTCTATGTAAATGAGCTACACCTCTGTAGAGAAGTGTAGAGCTGAGCAACAAGACGGGGGAGGGGCCATTTTTATTATATAAGGTAATAAACAGAGTAAGCATGAAACAGAATACAAACGATTGTAAATGAACTTATGATGTTTGGTTATTCATCCTTACTACCTGCCTGGTACGGGTCTCAAAAGTTTAAGCTAGCCTGCTAGATATTATTTCTTGAGAAGAAAGAGTGATGTAGCTGAGGTTGAGGAACCATCAGTGCCAGAATTCACCACACGGACTTGAGGAAGTACCTCTGCTTTAAGCCACACCCAGTGAGTGTTTAATTCAAACACAGATACAGATTTTCGAGCCAAGGCACCAATCTCAGCTTCCTTAAAAGAAGAAAACCTTCAGGCGTCTTTTAAATGACCGAACAGGGCACAGTTAGGAGAACGAGAAGACTCGGGAGGAGACCTAAAAAGAGAATTCATCACGTTTTTTTCTCTCATCCTTCCACCCAGAAGTGTCATGTCTCCTGTTCGTGCTGAAAGGTCAATGCTCATCATGCCTCTCTCCCTCTCTCAGGAGGGGAAACGAAGGAAGACAGATTGAACCTGGGCGAGAAACAGAATGAAAGTGAGAGAGGCAGTGAAAGGGAGAGGGAAAGATAACAAGATCCCGGCTAAGTACTGGACGAACAGGAGGTTATCGACGTGTGAACGTGTCCGCTGTGCCCGTGCCTCATTCTCACCTGAGAAAGGGTTTCATTAAGCTTTTTCCATTTAAAAAGGAGATCATCAGTACATCCGGTGGAGCTAGAAAAGTAGACTTGTCTGTCTGTCTGTCTGTCTGTCTGTCTGTCTGTCTGTCTGTCTCTCTGTCTGTCTCTCTGTCTGTCTGTCTGTCTGTCTGTCTGTACCTCAGAGCCAGAAATATACGTCCACCCATTTTGCTGCCTTATAAAACAAAAATAATTAGTGTAAACCTCATTAAACCCTGGTCCTGTTGAAGGCATAAGAAACCACCCCACTGATGAATTCAGGGTTCTGATTGGTCAGATTTTTTTCTATACCATCAACTCCGACAGTAGCGCAACAACAAATCACACGTTTATCATTACCGTTTCTGTAGTAACAACAGAGAAAAATACAAATAATATAAAATACTTCACAACGATGCAATACAGAAAAAAAGCGTAGAAAGATGTATTTGGAACATTTGTGGAAGGAGTCTCCAGTGTCAGAGGTAAACCTTTTTTCTATTTTTTAAGTTTTTAAGATTATGTTTTAAGGAATTTTCAAGGGGAAAAAAAATTTCTTTCAGTTTCTCTAAAGCACTGCATTTTCATTTTGACTAAATCATTTGAAGACATCTACAAGAGAACCAAGAAATAGAGGCTGTTCCATAATTTTACATAACATGCAATTCTTTATCTCTTATTAAACAAAAGAAACTCCTTGAGGAAGCTTCAAGTCACATACTTAACACTGGCCTAATCAGTTAATTACAGAATTTTCCGGGAGAAATTGTAAAGCATGGATCTAATTGTGCATCAGGACAAATGTTTTTTTATAAGTTTTTTTTTTTTTTTTTTTACATCTTTTGCCCAAAAGCGCTATACAAATAAAACTGAATTTAACTGAAATTGCATCGCTTCAACTATGCAATCTGAAATCGATTAATTCTTAGCCCGCACGGTTCCCAAGTTATAAGCTTTTATTCAGTCTTTGAGTCCGGTGTGTGTGTGTGAGAGTGTGCTTTAGCCTGGGAAGGTGACTGTGCTGATTCTGAAAGGTACAACTTGGGAACTGTTCGTGCTACAGCTTTAGTTATTTGATTGCTTGAAGGAGAAGAAGTATGCTTCATGTGGAGTTTGTCTTGTATACTCTAAAAAATGTGGTCACAGAAGCAATTTTAAGAAAATTTTGTTTCTTTACATTAAGAAGTCCTTTGCATTTCTATGAGAATAATCAGTTTTGAGTCAGGTCACTGTGTAAGTTTGACCAAACGCCTCCATTTTATTACATTTTTTTTTGTAGAAGACCTGGCTGAACTTTTGTACTTTTGTGTAGGTGTGGGCAATAATGAGGGAGAATCTGTGAGAGAGAAATAGAGTGTAGTGTTTTTTTTTTTTTTGCTAAGTCACTGTCTCTACACATCCGAAATCCCCATGTATTTTAATAGAATGTTTATTTTGAGCAGTTTTTAAAGATTTATTTTTTGTTTTTTTGGATTGACATAATTTATTTCAACATAGTCGCAATTTTGGAGTTGTTCTACGCGATATGTTTCGTTTCCTGATCAAACCAAAGCATGAGCGCACTATGGCCGCGGGAGCAAATGGGTTCGGTGCAGGACCCAATCGAATCCTCATTATAATCTTTTACCCAACCCAGAATTTTTCAATTACACCTGGCTGAAAGTTTTGATTTAAGTTTTGTTATGAGGAAATTGCTGTTTGGTTAAAATCTTTAAAACAGTTAAGCCGTCCATCTGATTCCTCAAGATATTAAAAGTGGGCGATTTCTGGAGTGTGTGTCTGGGTGTGTGTGATTGGGGTGATTGGGCGGTACGATACAGATTAACTACCAAAGTTTGAGGATTAAAAGAAAGTCTAATAATAATTCAATTCAATTCAATTTTATTTGTATAGCGCTTTTAACAATTGTCATTGTCGCAAAGCAGCTTTACACAAT
>JAOVVA010000016.1:14613997-14631501 GCA_028565275.1 Leiocassis micropogon
TGGGAGCCCCCTAGTGACGGGGAGGAATTGGCTACGACTAATATTGGGGAGAAAATTGGAAAAAAAAAAAAAAAAAAAACAGAAGAAAATGATTTCTCGTGCTTCCTGAGAACCTTTTCACAATTTCTGGCATCGTCATCTGGGAACATACACATGCCATCAGGGAAGAAAAACTTCATAGATGTGATAACCTGGTCATTTAGTACATTCAGGTCTTCAGCTGACTTTATTTTATTGCCACATAACGTTGCTAAGTCTAAACCTGACCAACAGAAGAAACCACAGATCATAACACAGTCTCCAGAAACTTGTACAGTGAGCCTACATGCGCTCTGTTTGTCGCACCGTCAGTTTGCTGCTCTTGTTTGCACATTTGCACGTGCACTTTATGTTGTCTGTAAAAAAATAAAAAAATAAAAAAAGTAGGTAGTCTTCCTCTCTGTGTTAGCTAGTTAGTTTTTGTTAATTTATGTTGTTAAATTTATGTTGTCAGGTCAATCTGTCTTGTCTCCGCTAGGCAGCTAACTAGGCCTCTTCGTTAGCTAGTTTTAGTTTTTCTGTTAATTTATGATTAAGGTCCTGGAGGAACGCTGTTTCGTTTCACTGTGTACTAACTGTATATGGTTGAAGTGACAATAAAGCCTACTTGAACTTTCCTTCTTACCCATCACTTCAGGAAAGGGTCAATCTGGACTCATCAGACCACATGACCTTTTTTCATTCCTCCAAGGTCTAATATTTATGTGACCTTGAAAACTGAAGCCTTTTTTCCTATATAATTTAATTTCTCTAAATGTTTAAGTGATCTCCGATCGGAATCTTTAAAAAAATAAATAAAAATTCCCCAACCGCACTCATTTTCTTTCCATTTCTGTTTTTTTTTAGTGCTTAGCCAAGTTTTAATAGTTTCAGCAACCTCCTTAGTTGTTTTCTTTGCTTAATGCAGGAAAATAATTTTAGTAACATCTTTGCCAAGACCACAGGATATATTTTCTGATATGGTTGTTTAAGAAATGACAAGCTACTGCACTGAATCAGTTGGGATTAAACAACTTGTTGCAGCTGAACCATATTAATCACTGAAGTAATTATCTAATGGAAGGCTCTTAACTCCTAACCTAGTTAAATCCAGGTGGTGCCTTTTTTTTTTTTTTAGCCCAGCAGTGTATTATATAATAATAATTTGCACATATTCTACATATGTATTTAATCAGTAAATTATTTATATTGTATTGGATATTATTCTGTAAAACAAAAAGAGCCCTTATCTGAGACTCCCTCAACATGTATCAGCTAGTAAGGGAATAGTGCTTAAGTAGACTGTGGAATAGGACACAGCCACTGAGGGTTTGTTTAGTTCCAGAGAAACTCCACAACAGATTTTCAAAGAGCAGAAACAACACGCGCCCAGCTGACACTATTTTACGACCCTGGCTAATAAATCATTTTGTCTCATGAAAGCTGCGAGCTGTGATTGCAGGACCGTAAACAGAGAGTAAAAACACACCGGGGCGCTCCCTAGATCAAAAAACTAAAAAAAGAGCGGTGCAACACCACACTTTGGCACAGCGGGGTCGCCAACCTGCATTAGGCTAATGCGCTACACCGTGGAGTCTTAACGAACACAGAGGAATTAGCATTGTGGCAGTAATAATGATGGTGGTGGTGTGGAACTGTTGGCCGACGCACAGGAGTGTAACCTCCAGACGACTGCTGTGAGACTGCTGCTGCTGGAAGAAGGAAAAAAAAAATGGTGCATTATGATTCCTCTCATACTCCTCCACTGGCCTGTGAATCAGTTATCTGTGTTTGTGCTAAACAGCACAATGTATGGGGGGAAGAGGCAGAGGGCAGGAGTTAGTCAGAGGTCGGCACGGATTAGAACTAAACGCTACCTCGTGGCTATGGAAACTGATCGGGGTTTAGCTGTGAACAGGGGTCGATCTGCAAAATGAGATAAAACAGTGAGGCGGGGAGTTCGAAAGGTCGAGAAAACATGTAATTTTACCTGTTAAAGTCATCAACAGTTTAAATGATAAAAGGTTAAACGTTTATGATGTATAAAATTATATATGTTGTAATGATATTCCACATAGATGTTAAAGTGTTGCTAGGTAAGGGATATGAAATTTCAGCTGGTTGCTAGGGAGCTTCCAGGTAGTTGCTTGGAGGTTTCTATCAGATTCCACATGGTCGCTATCACAAAGCTAGGTACAGTGGAGCCTTGGATTGCAAGTAACTTGGTCTGCGAGCGTTTTGCAAGACGGGCAAAATTTAAAAATAAATTTTAACTTAATAAACGATCGAGGTCTTGAAATACGAGTAGTACGCAAGCGCTTTGTCTGCCGAGCGTCACGTGATCACCACTGTGTGACTACGTGTGTGTGTGTGTGTGTGCGCATAAAGCAAAAGCAAGTGTCACTAGAGAGGCTCCTTGCTAAAGATCCAGTTTCTAAAGTCTCTCTCTGTCAGAGAGCAGTGTTTCCGTTAGTCTGCACGCGCGTGTCATAACAAAGTTCTTTGTTAAAGACGCATGTTTCCTGACACATATACAAATACACACTAACGGAAACACTGTCGAAATTCGTTACAAACTCGTAAGTGCAGGTTAATTTTTTTTTTTTTTACTTTACATTTTGCATTAATTATTTTTATATGAATATTTTTGGCTTGTGGAACCAATCATCTGAGTTTTCTATTATTTTTTATGGAAAACTTTGCTTTGATATACAAGCACACTTCCAGAACAAAATATGCAATAAAAGGTTCCACTATATTAGCTATGGCATCTACAGTAGAGTGTTGCTAGGTGGTTGTTATAATATTTCACCTGTTTGCTAGGTGGTTCCTAAATGGGTGATGATATACCAGAAGGTTTCTAGAGTATTTCTACAGTGTTGCTGGGTGGTTGCTGTGCTAACCCAGTTGGGTGCTGCTTCTAGAACATTGCAATTATGATGTAGTTGGGTTGGCTATAACATTCCAGGTGGTTTATATGGCCTTAGTTAGTGGTTGCTAGATGGCTGATATGATATACCCGTTGGTTGCTAGGGTGTTAGGTAGTTGCTATGATTTTCATGGTGGTTGAAAATATGATATTTTACTTTGTAGTTTGTTGGAAGGTGTTTGCTATGATATTCCAGTTATGAGTCTAGGTGGTTGACATGCTAGTCCAGTTAGGTGTTTCTATTTGGTCGCCACATCATAGTGTAGTAGGTTGCCAGGGGGATGCTAGGTAGTTGCTATGCTAACTCGGTTGTGTTTTCCTAGATAGTTGCCATAGTACTGCAATAGGTTGCTAGGTGTTTGCTACGATATTCTTGGTGGTGGTTAAGTTAAGTCTAGGTGGTTTGATAGGTGTTAGGTGTTTCTAGATGCTCACCACATCATACTACACTTGGTTGCCAAGATGTTGGCAGGTGGTTGTCACGCAAACATAGTTGGGGTGTTTTTAGATGTCCGCCATCATAATGCAGTTGGTTGGTAGGGTGTTACCAGTTTGTTTATGGTTGACTGTTAGCCAAATGTGTTTGCAAGTCTAAAACAATGGCTGTCACAACCACAAAATTTGCATGTTTTGCCTTGTGTAGGCTTTCACAGTAAAAATTATATCAGTTAAAATGTACTTTGCTGTGTTATGTCTTACACGCTCAACTTCTTTCTAGCTTCATTGGCAGATTAGCGAAGCAAAGCAACTAGCTAGAAACGCACACCTATGAACTAACAATCTCTAGTACTTCTTTATTGGGATTTATTTTTCTTCCTAATGTCCCTAAAGACAACAAATCCAAAGAAATGAATCCATAGAACAATCATATCACCTAAAACCCTCGCTCTTATTTGCAAATCAGTAAAAGAAAGTCAAAACATGGTTTCATCATATCTTGTTATATACAACATTTTGCTAAAGTGTCAAGAAACATAAAAAAAACCTTTAAAGATTGTCTCGAGGGAGTTTGTAGCTAACGTGGTTAGTGTGTGTTGCTAATAGCTAATACTGTACCAATACACCTGGCACATAACATACATCAACCAACCTGGACTTTATTTAAACCCTTTATTAAACTATTAAACTTCCATTTAAGAATATTTTACAGACAATAAAATCATCCCCTGTTGTAAACCACATGTTGTAGACTAGATTTACATTCTCATCGGACGCCGCTAGCGTTCGCTCCATGCCTCCGAGAGGCAAACTACATGAGGATTGTTGAGGGATGGTGTGAACGTAGAGTATCCAGGCAGCTAAATCAAACTTCTGATCAACCTAAAGCAGGTACAAATGAGTTTTCCAGACAACACTACGACATGTTTTTCCTCCCGGCATCCCAGAATGATTAATTTCATCCCATTTCGGAGCTAGTTATACTACTTTCAACATCAGCTTCCTGCATATTCTGTGCAGTAGTTCATAATTAGTCTAATCTGTTCCTTCCGTTGGACATATTTTATAGCGGTTATAATAAGAAAAACGAGAGACTGGATGTTAACAGGAGCGCCACAACATGCTAATTAAAGTAATGCAGCAGACACCATCTCAGATTGAAAAAATTACAAAAAAAATGTTAAAAGAAAACCGCAAACAGAAACCACGATGTTGAAAGCATTGACAATCAACAGCAACAAATCATAACATAACCCTACACTGCCATGTTACAATTTCACATATTGTCACCACAACACGCTATAAGCGTGAGCCGGTATTTCTCATGACAGCCTGATTACGCCAGAATAATGACTGAATTATTATTGAATGGCAACATGTAATAACGTGAACGTTTCTTTTACAGAATGAACAGAATCGCCAAAACCATCTGCACTATTTTTTTTTCTGAATTAAGCCCATTATGAATACGGCATTCCTGTATGATTTCCATAATGAGCTTCTCACGGAGACGTGAAGATAACCGAGTAATGACTGCCTGCCAGTTAGCTTACTGTTAATTACACGCTGCATTTTCTCACTACAATCACCTCCGTTTCTCCAAGAGGAGTCAACGAAGACATAATGCAAATGAGGAAATTGTCATATTGCAAGAAAAAAAAAGAAAGACAATTGTACAATCAAAGATTGAGAATCCAATATTTAACATGTCCATCAATGCATAAAGTGTTCCAGGTCTGGTCTATACCTCAAAAAACATCTGGTATAAAGCAAAACCAGCAGCGTTAGGAGGCACTGGGATCTAGGTAAGTACACCTAGTACCATAAACAACAAAAACACTTTCTTTTACATTAGAGAAATTAATGATTAAAATGGAAAAAAAAAAATCAGGCAGGAAGTAACCTTGTTGCACAGATTGGTCCAGAACAATTTAACTGCATAATTTGGATCCATCACTTTAGTCAACCAGTCAGTTTCAAGTCAGTTTCAGACACATAAAAATTAATTAATTTTGACTTTATTTCTTTATTTCACTTTATGTCCAGGAATTCCCGCTTTATGTCCAGGAATTCCCGCTTTATGTCCAGGAATTCCCGCTTTATGTCTTATTTCAGGATTTCCACATAATGCCTCGGGATTCCAACTTATGTCTAGGGATTCCTTGACTAGGAATTCCCGCCTTTATGTCCAGGAATTCCCGCCTTTATGTCCAGGAATTCCCGCTTTATGTCCACAAATTCCCGCTTTATGTCCACAAATTCCCGCTTTATGTCCACAAATTCCCGCTTTATGTCCTATTTCAGGATTTCCACATTATGCCTCATGATTCCAGCTTATGTCTAGGAATTACTGCTTTATGCCTCAGGAATTCAAACTTTGTGATTCAGGATTCCCGCTTTGTGCTTATCAGAAAGTCTGCAAGCAGATGCGTAAAAAAGGTTAGTTTAAACTGCTTTATTTTCTGCTATTCCAACTTTATTTCATTTCATTTCATTATTTTACGTCATGTCTCTGAATTCCCGGCTTTACATCTCTGGATTCCCACTTTCTTCTCGTTTGTTTTAGCCTCTGCACTATGATAGGGTGCAATGGGTGCAATCAGGACTTTCGTGGGTCACAAACCATAAAATCTTCTTGGTGTTACTGGGAGAATCACATGGTATTAAACTAAGCCTCTGAACCCTGGAGAGAACACTGTCTACCATTCGGCTCTGGAGGAGACCAAACAAGATAGATAAGGCAATGGTGGCTTCGTTTATACAACAACAGCTTTTAACTTCAGACTGTACACAGTGTTACTGGTGGAGATAATTACTGACCGAGGAGCTGTCCGTCAGGAGTGGATTTACAGTATCAATCAAAAGTTTGGACACACCATATAAATTCAGTGTTTTTTGTTTAGTCCGTTATTTTCTACATCCTAGTACAATACTGGATTTTTTTTTTTATTATGAAATAACATATATGGAATTAGGTAATTAAGTAGTCATGACAGCAGTCAGTCGTTGTTTTAAGACATTAAGGTCAGCTGTTCTGGATCAGTTCTTAAAAGAACAGTATTGTGTCGAGTGCAGTTGTAAAAACCCATCAAGCTCCATGATGAAACTCATGGTCTCTCATGAAGACCTTCACAGGAGAGCAAGACCAAAACTTACCTCTGCTGCAGAGGAGAAGTTCATGTATAGTTACCAGCCTCCGAAATCACTAATTAACAAACAGCGCCTCAGATTAGAGCCACTATGAAGAATTTACAGAGGAGAAGTAGCAGATACATCTCAATATTTTAAACATTTTCAGTATTGTTTTTACAGTGTAATCAAATAAAAAAATAAAACTATGAAGTTAGACGGCGCGTCCAAACTTTTGACTGGCAGCGTATATGCACAAATTACAAAAATAAAATAAAATAAAGGCAGAATTGAGAGAAAAAAAGTCTGAATTATGTAAAAGAAAATGATATTCAAAACACTTTTTTGACAATTGCAAGAAATAAAGTTACAAAAAATTAAAAACATACCTGAAAAATAATGTACCAACAGCAAGAAATAAAGTGAGCAACTTAAGAACTAAAGTAACAATGAAATTAATAAAAAGGGAATCGTGAGAACTAAAGTGATAAACCCAAGGAATAAATTCACAATTGTAAACCCCAAAAAATTAAGTGGGAACAGCAAGAAATGAAGTACCAATTCAAAAAAGTGACATATTAGAATTGTTAAAAAAAAAAAAAAAGCGAGGAACCCTGAAAGAAAGCGAGAACCCCTGAAAAACAAATAAACAAGAAACCACACGAAATTAAGTTGAAATTGCAAAAAAGCGACAGAAAAAAAAGAAGAATTTTTTTTTTCTCAGTTAAGCACACTTTATGTGGCAGAAAGGGGCTTCCACGGCTTTGTAGCAGAGTTGAATAAAATTGCTTAACCAGCTCTTGCTCGTCATGGTCACTCGTCTCAACCCGTCGCTAACCTACGCATTAAAAACGTCTCCTGATATTTTGTTGTAAAAGTTTGTTTGTAATGTAGCAACTAGATATTATATTACATTTCATTTAATGGAAAATGATATTTAGGCTCCGAACATGATCCTAAAATAAAGACTAAAGTCTTAAAGAGTATTTCATAAAGTCTTGTTTTTTTTTTCCCAATTTTCTCGCAAATTTAGTTGTGTCCAATTCCTCCCCGTCACTAGGGGGCTCCCACATTAAGCAGCTACTACCATTCAGCCGGGAGGGCCGAAGACTATCACGTGTTTCCTCCGAACAACGTGACGCCAGCCGACCGCATCTTTTCGAACTGCCCGCTCACGCACCGTTAGGGGCGGCGTAACACACTCGGAGGACAGCGCTATCCGCTCCTTCCGCTTGCGCGAGCTCGCAGACGCCCCTGATTGGCTGTACAGCCGTGATTAATGTGGAAGCACTAAGTACCTCTCATCCCTCCCCTCTGATTGGCCGAGCTCTCTCAAGACCTCCGGCTGCGAGAGGTTACAGCATCACCCGGGAATCGAACCAGGGATCTCCGCATGATAGGGCGAGCACTTTATCACTGCGACACTCGGAGGCCCTGTTTTTGGTAGTTCTAGTGTGATTCATTTTTAGCTTCAAATACTTAAGTACAGAGCATGTCCAAGAGTGTGTGTGCACATGCGCTCACCCTCCGGGACGCCCTTTGTCCTTGCCCCGGTGGCCCACGCGGCTGGTGGACTTGATGTAGAGGTGGCGGTGCAGCTCGTCAATCAGCACCAGATGAATGTTGAGCTTCTTGCTGTGCAGCTCCAGGCGCAGGTCACCCAGACCCTCCACCTGCAGCAGAGGGCCCTCCAGAGACTCCACCGCTGACACCTGCACACAACAACACAACCACCAGCACACTGAAATCGTGTGGAGTTTAAAGGCAAAGATAACTATAATAAAAAGATAAATGAGAATATATCAAATACAAGCAAATAGTTATACAAGTTTTCACATTTCCTAAAATAAACAAAAACCAAATTGCCACATGGTGAGTATTTTTTTTACATTTATAACAGAGTTTAAATAAATAAATAAAAAATTACTTGCATATAAGACCGAGTTCTGTGTTTAAAAAAATAATAATAACTGCGTGTAAATAAATAATTCTACACAATTTTATTATTTCCTGTTTTTATAAAGGTTGCTATTAACTCTGTATTCGACTACAGACTGATTTATTAACTAAAACCAGTAACTCGTAAAGAGAACTATAAACTAATCTGTATAAATAAAAACATCATCACACACGTGACACTGATATTTACACCCCTAATATAAATTTAAGCCTTCTTCACGTGCATGGGTTTGCAGAGTGCAAATTGAAGAGCGCTGTAAACCATTTTTATAGAGATGAAATTAGTTTAATCAAACAGACAGAGCGCTGATTAGCAGCGACGCGGTTCTATAAAAGGCGATACTCGCTCGTTTACGTCCAATAAAGAGACTGAACACTCAAGTGTAGAAAGGATAATAATCAGACAAGATGAGAGGAAACGGATTTAAATAAAGGATGCTATATGAGCTATTAAAGACTAAGGTCTTAATGAGTTTATCAATACGATGATAAGGATAAAACAGTAAGGGAGGTGATTCCCCCTGACTCTCCTCATTACTCCAGCTGCTCTCAGAGTCACTACAGGGTGAGTTAGGCACAGGAAAGCACCTTACTCAGGTTAATCGACTCACCTTGTCATCACATCAAACCTGACTTCACCTCACCTCATTTCATCTCGCCACACCTGACCATACCTCACTCACGCCTCAAACCTCGGCTTACCTGACTTTACCTCACCACACCTCATCACCCCTTACCTCTTCCTACCTCATCACAATTCACACCTCACCACCACATCACCTCATCATCACCTCATCATCACCTTACCACCTCATCACCACTCCACCTCATCACATTATCACCTTACGACGTCGTCATAATCACCTTACGACGTCGTCATCATCATCACCTTACCTCACCACCGCTCCACCTCATCATCATCATCACCTTACCACGTCATCACATCGTCACCTTACCACGTCATCACGTCGTCACCTTACCACGTCGTCACGTCGTCACCTTACCACGTCGTCACCTTACCACGTCATCACGTCGTCACCTTACCACGTCATCACGTCGTCACCTTACCACATCCTCATCACCTTACCACCTCATCATTACCTTACCACCCCATCACATTCACCCCATCACCATCTACCACCTCATCACCCCTCTACCTCAACACCCCTCTACCTCATCACACAGAGAAGCACTACATGGGTCAGATGCGTGTGTTTATGTAACCTGGCTTAGCTGATTAACCACCGCGCGTACACTAATACCGTACAATACGCTCCCGCACACACGCTCAATATTTATACACGTGACTCCCAGTTTAAATTATATTATATAAAGAAGTTTAATTAGTATTAAATAGCAGTCATGCAATGCATGCATTAAAAGATAGCACCTCTCTCTCTCTCATTCTTTTTCTGTCCTTCTCTGTCTGGCGGTCCATCCTCCTCTCTTCTGTCTCTCTACTCATCTCTGCAGAAGTCCATCTCTTTCTCACTATTTATCTGTCTCTTACTCTCTTCACTTAAACTGAAAAATAATAATATTCATATCATTTATATTCCATAGTTTATTAATCGTTTACATGTACCTCTTAGTTGGGAGTAATATGCAAGCCACCTTACAACCAACCATGGGCGATATAAAATGCTGATATTGTGAAAAATTATGTCATAATATGGATGATCTACTTCATTTAAACGTGGAATAATTACAAACTAAACTAAATGGAAGCATTCGCCATCATAACACTTTTAATATTTCACGTTCAGTTTGTTGCAGATTATATATCCACCGAGTATGACCACAGAGTCCATCAAGTATGGTAACAAGATGTTCAAATAGAAATAAATGAATAAAACTCAAATTTTGTCACGCACTCACCACCATAAATAGCTTGATATGCAGTAAAGATGCTTTCTTCCAAACACATATGAACTTACCAGCATGTCCGTGGCATGCAGGTAATGTTTACTGGCCATGCAGGCCTCCAGTTTCTGAGGAACCTGCTTGATGTTCTCGATCTCGTCCAGCAGCTCGAGGACATGTTTGTGCTCGATGCCCTCGATCCACAGCTTCCTCAACTCGTCCCTCTTACAGTGGAGCAGCATCTTACACGACAGCAGGTTCTCCTTCACCTGAGAGACAGAGCAGAACACAGACTGGCGTTATTCTAAGCTCTAATAGACATATTGGAAATCATGGAGGTCCTTTGTTTCGATATAAGACATTGCTACCACATTCTCTTTAAAGGAAGTATTCATCTTATGTGCTGCCACAGAAAAAAAAAGAATTAAAAATAAATGTAATTTTAATAGTTGAATGTTTGAACGAGGATTAAGGTATTTATTCAATTAAAACACTTTGCATAGCATAAAAACACAATTCAGTGTAAATGCATTTAAAAGAAAAAAAACAATATGGCCACCACAGAGTCCAGACAATATGGCCACCACAGAGTCCAGAACTTATCCGAGAATATTTGGGATGTCCTGGAGAAGACATAATGCAGTGGTTTGACTCGGCCATCATCATCAATACAGTAAGTGCCCAACTTACAAACATTCGAGTTGCGAACTTTCACAGATACGAACAGACCTCACATTTGTAGATGCAAACAAATCACAGAAGTTGCTCATGAGCCTGCTGGACATTAAGAAACTTGTCAGTGTTTAGATGCAGGATCAGCATCAGCATCGGGTCTCACTCAGCTTAATGTTAATCTTATTTAAGATTTATGGAAATTATTGATGAATGATGGTTTTTAACATCAAGGTGTATAAGACTCACTTTGTCGGACTTACGAACAAATCCGACTTATGAACTTTCTTCCGAAACGGACTTCGTTCATAAGAAGTTAGTTCGTAACAAATCTGACTTGCGAACAAAATCCGACTTGCGAACAAAATCCGACTTGCGAACAAAATCCGACTTGCGAACGTTCTCCAGGAAAGGAACTCACGTAAGTCTGGAACTTGCTGTACAAGAAATTATTACACAATAATTTATTCAAACTATACCACGGCCGCAATCAAAACAAAAGATTGTCCAATTAAATATAGTAGTGTGTGTCTTTTTTTTTTTTTTTTTTTTTTGGCCAGGCAGCGTATAAACTGTCTAACTGTAAACATACGGCTGGTCTTCAAAAGTCTGATAGTGCAAGCTTGAATTTTGTGTTCTTTTCCAATTTTAAACAACAACTTTGATTACAAACCACATGACTAACAACAACCTGAATGAACAATAGAATCTTTAAATGGATTTTAGTTTCTTAATTTTTCCTCCGTCCTCTTTTTTTACTTTAATGACTTGTGTTAATGACTCGAGCTCGCTCACACTCCACAAGCTCTTCCAAAACCTAATGATCCGTTTCAGATCAGATCCGAGTGACGTCTGATCCCACGCCTCAACAGAGGAAGAAAATTTGACCTTTTATATAAAGAAGTTAACATGCTCAAGATCACACGTCTGCTTATGTTTAAACAGGGAGCTACAGATAGATATTAAATATTCAATACATTGAATGTCTTCTTTCTTTGTTTTAAGTATTTCATTATTCTGAACCCTTCTTTTATTTCCAGTTTTAGATGAAAAGTAAGATTTTCAATGAGCTGTGACTTTGTGCACCTCACACACACACACACACACACACACACACACACACACACACACACACAGAGAGAACAGCAAACCGTGTTTTTAAATGACGTTCTAATTTTTTTTTTGTAAACTTTAGATCAGTCTATTCATTCTATGCTTTTTTAATATTTTTTATTAATATAATATATTTATATTCTATGCTATTTTTTTCATGTTTTGAATCATTTTGGCTGATTTTCTTTTCTGTGACATACCTCATAAACATCAATATGTGTCCTTAACTATATTTAATTCAATTAGATTTTTATTTATACAGCATTTTAACATTGGTCATCGTCGCAAAGTAGCTTTACAGAACCATAAGAAAATTATGGAAGTGTATGAAATGTGAGAAAATATGTATGAATCCAAATGATCAGTTTGGCCCTGATGAGAAAACCAAGGACGACGGTGGCGAGGAAAAACTATATCCTAGGCCCTGTGTGATGATATATATATTATTATTATATATACTACAGTAGACAATTTCATGATAACGATAAAAAAAAACTGTTTGACAGAATGGCTGGTAAAAGGCGAAGCATTATATCACCGCTGTGTCTCAATTCGGGACCCGCATCCTTCGAAGGACGCATCTGAAGGCTGATTATGTGATAGTGCTTGTCACGTCTAAATCTGTCACGTTTTAAAGACTCCTTCAAATGGACCTTCTTTCGTTTGAAAACGAAGGATGAGGCGACGGTGTCTGCTTCGTGGCAGAGTATTGAAATTAAATGTGTTATTTATAAAAGTATATAAATAAAAATAAGCATTATAAAAATTACGAACAAAATCAAGAAGATTTTTTTAAAAATCCACACCCTGAGAGAAAGGGTGTTCATGAAGCCTGGGTTAAGTGTTACACGACAGTTTATACCACTAACATGATGATAGTTCAAAATAGCACCTGTTTTTTCATGCTTTATTTATTCATATTGCGTTTGCGTATTTATGAACACACAGATATGTGCGTTTAAATGAAGGTGAGCGTGTGAAGTAAACGTCCTCCACAGTTCCTCAGAAAGGCAACCCAGCTCAGGCGCGAGTGTGTGACTCTCGTTAGGATCGTTAGTGAGCAGTGAGCAGACTCGGCTCAGTGATTTCATTTGATTTCTCTAGAGGAGAAATAAGTAGTATGTGTGTGTGTGTGTGTGTGTGTGTGTGTTTGTGTGTCTCAGCTGAAAACAAGACAGATGTTTTGTCGTCCCCCCACAAAAAAAAAAAAAGCTTTAAACTTTACACACACACAGACCCGTGGCGGGAATCAAACGCTCAACTCTGGAGGTGCTTCAGCAGTGGTGTTACGGTTAAACAGCTAATTTAGGTCAAGATAACTCACATAACCACTCTGTACAACCCTGGTGAGAAGAAAAGCAGCAAACACTAACACATATATTTTTTCCTTTTACTTTTTATCCTGAATTCTGAACTGTTCTGCTCAGTACGGCCTTGGCCTCAGACTACAGAAAACATTGCACAGTAGATTTTTTGAAAGACTGAGAAGTGTGTGCGCGTGTGCGTGTGTGTGAGAGAGCGAGAGAGAGAGACCTGTTTAATCTTGTTGCGCGAGCTGGTGATCCTCTCGGTGATGCTCTGGTAGGTGCGGATGGCCGTGGTGAGCTCGGTGTAGTGCTGAACGATGAGCTGGTCCAGATCGCGGTCACATTTCTCGTACGCCTCCTCCAGGCGGCCCTTCTCCGTCTCCCGGTCCTGCACATCGTCGCTGTTCGACAGAGTCCTGCGTGCGGCACACACAAACCGAGACGGATTTCAGGTCAAATCCATGCTGAATATCACACTCGCATCAAACATGGGTTAAAAAAAATAAATAAAACATTTACTTCTCTAGTTTTGTACTCTCTATTCAAATAAATGCCTCAACATAACCTCTATTTTAATGACTCAAATGTTCTAATTCATGTTTTAAGGGTTTTACTATTTACATTTAAAATATTTGTCATACAAGTCATTATTCTGAGTGACTTATGTTTTATCTCATCACACATATTAGCAGTTGAGGGTTAAGGGACTTGGCTCAAGGGCAATACGATGATACGCAAGTGGTGCTGGAACTTGAACCTGGGACATTCCAACTAGTTGTCCAACATCAGTTATGATTTGCAATTCTTTTGTGTGATTCACGTATCAATAAAAAAAATAATAATAATATATATATTTTTTCACATTTATAATAAGGGTTTTCAGTTTGATTCAGTCAGATATAAACGCTTCTGAGTGACGCAACAGAATCTCTTTTAAATGTTTTCAGTTCAAACAATTTTTCATTGACACGTTGCTCAGGTTTGTTTCAGTTGCCTACATTACCCAGAATGCTGTGCTGATAGTAGGAATGTAAGACTTACCTCAACCTTTTCATCTCTACCTAAAGACACTGATGCAGTAGTACTTTATTACTTTCTCTTTCTTGAACAGATCAGCCTTTCAAGATTCATGCCAAATCTGACATCAAAGAAAGAGCTACTGCATTTTTCTATATTTCCACTATAGTTATTATTAATAAAAACATGCATACACCCACCGCCATCAGCAACATGTCTGATGCCGACTGAGACATAATAATCAGGTGCAAAGATCTTTTAATGCTGAGAAGTCTTGACCAGTAAAGTGTAATCTGTGCTGCTTTATAATGCATCACACGACTGCAGCGTGTCTGTAGGCAATGTGTGTTAGGAAGTCCATAACTTCCCTCGACACACAAATCTGATAGCTTTCTGATTTAAACTCATAAATACAAAATCATCCACGAGGGCTGTTCAAGTCAAACCGGGATGCATGAAGGCGTAAAAAGCCACGGACGTTCACAGACAACTTCTAAACATCTCAGCAGTGCAAACGCTTTAAAATAATGTACACCTGTGAATAACTGACAATCCCGGATGAGGTGGCTCGCAGGCCACGTGAACATCGTGAACATTCGGCGACTGATTCTAAAAACTCTACAAATAATTATTTCAACGGCAAATTGCGGAAGAAAGGGACGCAACTGCCTGTGTGAGCTGTACACACAACCGTTCACCAACACCAACACCACTTGCACATTACAGGAACTCGGCTGGTTGTTACAAGCCATTTCCACAAGGGGTTCCTGGGAGGCCGGGGTTTCGAACGTTAAGCATGTAGCCTGATCGTACTGAGAAAACTGTATACCTCGTCATCAAAAATACGACACGGCACATATTTCTGAACACACTCCATCATCAGCACCATACCATCTTGTGTGAAATTAATCCCGTCGGAATTGGGATTACAAACAAATTGTGTCCTAGAGAACTCGTTTTCACAATGACAGCAGGTTTGCACATTTTTCTAATGACTTTTAAGCTAATTTCTGCAGTTTTTTTTCTGCTTTACTGATGAATAATCTGTTAGTTTAACAAAAAAAAATGTATTCTAATAATAAACTTATACATAAGTGATGAGACTAGCAGACTGTAACAACATTAGCACAGCTTGCTAACGCTTGGATGGTGTTAGATGAATAATATTCTCCATTACTGCTCTGGTTTAACACATAAAACTGATTTATTTATTTTTTAAATTACACTTTTTGTACTGCTAAACTATCTAACAGATATACAGTAGCACTAAGCAGGATGTAGCTAAGCCTACCTAGCTGACTAGCCGACATGCTAATGTTTTGGTCACTGTTTTGCCCTGTTTTAGACAGTTAATGTGTTAAACAGCGACACGGGAGCTACGACAAAACCTCAGGGATGATTAAAAACACCGCGTTCACCTTATAACGGAGATTAATAAACTGGAAGGGTCCTTGCTTTTGGACACTGCACTCCGGTATCTCCCGGTGTCAGCTGCCATCTTTACGGTTCTACACCCAAACAGTGTCAGCTGACCGGAGGAAAATCAGCCAGTCAGGAGCCGTCGTCAAGCAGAAAAGCTGAGATTCTAGCCAATGAGAAATAACTTCCGGTTTCCGGTTGCTATAGCAATGGTTTTGTGGGAAGTGTAGTGTGGTTAGCCGGATTGTTATCCGTTTAAGCAGCATTTTTACTCAGCTGTTGTAGCACAGAAGCCTGAAAATGTGATGATAAAGTAAATAAGTGAAAAGAAAAGGAAAATAAATAGGGAACATGCCCTGTCGCTGTTATCACAGGCCATAAAAATGCAGTGTCATGCATTCAAACTGTAGAGCTAATTCATTTGTGAACTATCAGTGCTAACATGGATAAACAGAGTGAAAGATCATCTTCCTCAACTACACTATAGGGACAAAAGAGTCACTGCTTTAGAAGGGACAAATTATTAGTTAGCATAACGCTAAGAAGGCAGCACAGTGATGTAGTGTTTAGCACTGTTGCCCCGCACCTTCAGGGTTCCATGGGTTCACAAGTCTGCATGTTCTCACCGTGCTTAGTGGGTTTTCTTCAAAATTCAAGACTCAAGACTTTTATTTGTCTTACACATGGTTGTACAAGTACGACAATAGTAAAATGCAATGCCACATAGGCCTACTCCAAACTGCGCAAAGAAAAATAAAGAAAAGAGTATGTATTATGTATGTACAAAATAAAAATAAACTAAGAAGGAAATGAATTTTGAATTTTGTTGTTTAAAAAAAAAAGTGAAAAAGTGAACAGGACTTCCTGTTTCCTTCCACAGTCCAAAGACTTGCAGATTAGGCTAATTGGCATGAATGTTGAAGGGGGGGGGTTTGGGGCATCCTACCACGTTCGTAAAATGGGAATAAATAGGATGGGAATCACCACTGACCCTAGCTGGACTACAGAGGTTCCTAGATTGATGGATAGATCAATAAAACAAAGAAAACTGCTGGATGATCAGGTTCAAAAAAGAAATGTTGCAGCATAAAAACAATCAACACTAGAAATCGGAGATATGTTTAACAGTGACAGTAAGAGCATCTCCACTCACTCACACACACACACAATTAAAAATGACTGGAATTAGGTTTGGAACTGTTTAATGCATGATTAAAAACAGGAATGATAGTGCCAAACCATGAATATTGCAAAAAAAAATGTGGTCAAGAAAATACAAAGTGACTGAAGATCACTTAAATGCTTGGTGCAGTTGCATGGAAAAAGAAAAAATGGACAGTAGAAAGAAAGTAAGAGCATTTCTATACACACACACACACACACTCACACACATATACACAAAATGTGAGAACTTACAGGGTTGGGACAGCTGTGTGATCACAGTAAAAAAAAAACAGTTGGTAGTGATATATATTAATATATACAGTATATATAAAGCACGGTGGGGTAGTGGTTAGCACTGTTGCCTTGCACCTCCAGGGTCCAGGTTCGATTCCCGGCCAGGTTCGATTCCCGGCCAGGCTCGATTCCCGTCTCTGTGTGCATGGAGTTTGCATGTTCTCCCCGTGCTTGGTAGGTTT
>JAOVVA010000016.1:14637580-14649766 GCA_028565275.1 Leiocassis micropogon
TCAAAGTGCAGGTTAATTTGTTTTATTTTTACTTTACAGCAGTGATTCCGTTAGTGTGTCGCTCAATCGAGTGTCATCAGAGAGATTTATTGTTTATTGTTCAGATAAAAGTGTTTCCATTGTGTATGCGCGTGTGTGAACAAAGTAGAAGAAGGGTAATTGTGTAAGACGAGAAGGGGGAGAAGGGAGCTTACTTTAGATTCACACACACACACACATACACACACACACCACCTGTGCGCACAAACGGAAACAATTATCTGTCTGGATTTATTTTTACTTTTCTTAAAGGTAAAGTGCATGTTAATTTGTTTTGTTTTTACTTAATAGTTTGTGTTAATTATTTTTATGTATTTATTTTTTTGGGCTGTGGAACGAATAATAAGAATTTCCATTATTTCTTATGGGAATATTCGATTTGGTTTATGAGTGTTTTGGAATACGAGTCCGCGTTGAAGTATGCTCGTAATCCAAGGTTCCACTGTATTCATTTATTAGCATTATTACCGAGGACGACATCTTACTAAAAGGACACAACAATTAAAATTTTAATTGAATCAAGAAATCCTTAGTGTTCTATAGGCTAGTAATTAATTTTTTTTAATTTAAACATGTTTAATCAATTATTATTATCAACCAATAAATTATTACAAGTTATACACATTTCAATAGTATATTTTATAATGGTGTCAGTTTTTGTTTCAATAAATATTCAATATTTAATGTCCTTAGTGTGAAATTTCCACCGCAGGTATCCGAGGTGCTTATGGTGGAATTTTGTCGAGGGAAGTTCCCTTCACCGACATTTCCCGCAAACGGAGCAGGGAGTAGGGTGCACTTTGTGAAGTACACTTCGGAATGGAACGCAGCCTATGTCAACTCTTCAAGGTGACTGATGCATCATCTGTGAATGAGTCGATTCTTTAGGGTGATGCAGTGTTCATGAAAAGTTGACTCTTGAAGGTGATTGATGACTCATTTGCATGTAAGTGAATCGATTCTTTGAGGTGATTGATATCTTTTTTGTGAATCAGACTCATCAGAGTTATAGGTTGTGTTTAAATGAGTCGATTCTTTAAGGTGATTGATGCCTCGTTTGTAAACGAGTCGAATATTTGAGGTGAGATGTCACTCTGTGAATGAGTCGACTCTTTAAGGTGATAAATGTGTTGTTTGTAAACGAGTCGATTCTTTCAATTCAATTTCATTTGTATAGCGCTTTTAACAATCGTCATTGTCGCAAAGCAGCTTTACACAATCAAAAGAATTTTTTAAGTTTGTATGGAATGTGAATGTGTATGAATCAAAATGGTCAGATCGTCCCTGTTGTTTAAATTTGATCCCATGTTAAAGTGATCTGTTGTTGATGTAAATGAGTCGACTCCTTAGGGTGATGCATCATCTGTGAATAGGTCGACTCTTTAAAGTGACTGATGCCTCTTTTGTGAATGAGTCGACTCTTTAGGGTGATGCACTGTCCATGAAAAAGTTGACTCTTGAAGGTGATTGATGTTTCGTCTGTGAGTGAGTCGAATCTTTAAGGTCGTTAATGCATTATTTGTGAGTAAATCAATTCTTTAAGGTTATTGATATCTTGTCTGTGAATGAGTTGACTCTTTATAGTTATTGATGCATCATTTGTGAATCAATCAACTCTATAAAATTATTAATGGTTAGTGAATGAGTCGATTCTTTAAGGTGATTGGTATCTTGTTTGTGAATGAGTCAAATCATTAGGGTTAGGCGTTGTTTGTAAACGAGTCGATTCTTTAAAGTGATGATGACTTAATGGTTGCTGATGTTTCGTCTGTGAGTGAGTCAAAATTTTAAGGTCATTGATGCATTATTTGTTAATTAATCCACTGATTGGTATTAACTGATTGGTGCTTTGTTTGTAAATGAGTTGATTCTTTGAGGCGATTGAAATCTTGTCTGTGAATGAGTCGACTCCTTAGGGTTATAGATTGAGTCAAGTCTTTAAGGTGATGCGCTGTCCATGAAAAAGTTGATCTTTTGTCTGCGAGTCATTTGAATCTTTAATTGATCTATTATCAGTAAATCTATCAACTATTTTAGGTTATTGATGCTTTGTTTGTAAACGAGTCGATCCTTTGAAGTGACTGGTATCTTGTTCGTGATGAGTTGACTCTTTAAGGTGATTAATGTGTCCTTTGTAAATGAGTCAGTTATTTAGGGTGATGCGCCATCAGTGAATAGGTGAACTCTTTAAGGTGACTGATGTGTTGCCTGCAAAAGAGTCTATGATTTTAAGGTTATCGAGGCATCGTCTGTGACTGAGTCGACTCTTTAGGGTGATGCGTTCTCTGTGAATTGGTCAGGTCTTTAAGCTGATTGATGTGCCGTTTGTGAATGAGTCGACTCTTTAAGGTGATTATTGATGCATTGCTTGTGAATGAATCAACTCTTTGCGGTGATCAATGTGTCTTTTCCTGAACAAGACGCCTCTTTGAGTCTTCTGTGTCTTCGGTCGCGTTGTGAGACGATAAACTGTTTGTGGTACGATATCCTGTTAAATGGAAGTGAATTTACCTAATGAAGCAAAGACACAGCAGGCACAAGAACATTAATGCAGGAACACTTACTATAGGGTATTTGTAGTGCTTTGCTGAATTTTCCGGTTATTTAGCCAGATTTTACAAACACAATGTGAAGTGATTTTACTAATTTTTTAGAAGTCTATGATTTCAGGAAACATGATATGATTTTCAAGCAAAGGCAAAAAAAAAAGAAACTCACTGCAAAAATCTTATCCAGTAATAACATCTGCAAGGTGGTCCAATTTTAGTCCAATATTTATTGTTATAAGATTACAAATTTTTTTATAATAATAAGCTTATTACATCTTTTTGCAGCTTGGAAAAAAGTCTTATTTTATTAGCAGAAGTACCGACAGAAATATGATGGATATTCTTAGATTTTTGGTTGATTGTAACTCCATAAAAGAAAATACTACACAGAGTTGAATATACTGTATTTAAGGTCTTCCTTTTTTGGTCATTACATATATTTAATGTATATATTTACATCATATTTTCCGGTTAAGAGAAAAACAGCAATGTGCCATTTAAGAATCAAGGTGAGGAATGACTTTTGGACATGATCTGAGTCACATGATCCTCAAAGGATTCCCATCGCTTGTTTGTTTTCTATACCTCTTATCATATGTAGTGTAGAGGGAGTAGTGGGAGGGGGTCGGAGCTTATTTCTGGGCACCAGTAGGACACCTTAGATTGTGTACCAATCCATTACAGGGCGCTAGTGTACACACACACAATCATATTAGACTACAGTATATGTGATTAGATTGTGGGAGGAAAACCAGTGTACCCTGAGGAAACCCACCAAGCACTGGGATAACATGCAAACCACATACACGTATACCACCAGCGAGAACCCCGGAGGTGTGCGGCAACCTTGCTAACCACTAAGCCACCATGTCCCCATTACAAACAGCGAAAAAAGTCTTGTTCTGCTCATTATCACGCCTGAAGGTGGAAACCTTGCTTTTTTTTTGTTGCCACTTGTACCATGAATTAACCTAACAATGTTGTTTAACATGAAAATGTCTGCTGACATCCAATATCATCGTTTATTAGATCACAGATAAATGTTTTCATGTTATACGTATAATACAGAAAATGTGTGTAAGCCAAAGAAGCTACTTCTGAAGTTTATACAACATGGAAGTGACCAATCTCGCTTCAAGTTAGAAATTTCAAGTTGCTAACTTCAGCTGTTTTGGAGAGATGATTTTATATGTGCCTCAAAAATGGCTATTTTTCAGCGTTATACTGTCTCGCCTCAAACAATCATTTAAAATGTAAATTATGTATATTTCTTTATGAGTATTGATACTAAAATTGGTATAAGCTTCTAAAGCATATGACCTGCAAAAGTTGTTGCTTAAATTAAAGCATTCCGGTTTTTGGTGAAAATTTAAAAAGCAGAAGATCTGTAGTGTCCGTAACCATGTCAAATTCATGTTGCAATATCTTAACAATTTAGCATTTTATAATAATACGCTTTTTCAGGTTTGTGTCTTTTCATGTGAAATCTAAATCGTTTACCAAGTTTCATCTGAATGACAGTTAAGATCGTTGAAAGATCTGAATTTAAAAAAGTAACGGAACCTACAGACATAAAAGGGCATGAAACTGTATTTAGCAAATGTGTTTCTTTTTATCTGACACAAATATAAATAAACGTGTATGCATATTTACAAAAAAAATTAAACGTGCATCAGGAGATAAGAAGCATTAAGAATTATTTAACAAATGGTGTTACTGTATATGATACTATCTGAAAATTCACTTTTTCACCTGGGTGAGACACTTTTTAGCACCGATACCATGTTTTGGCTGTATACACTGTATGCTTGCTATAAGAAACTCCAGCTTCTTCCAGGAACAGGTGCATTTCCATTGAGATTATGTTGATGTGTTACAGATTTCTTTAACATGTTTTCTTTAACATCTTATCACCATACTGTCCTTGAAGTCTTCTGCAAATGTCCCTCACTTTCATGCCTTCATTTAACAGAAATTTCCCAGGTTGACTTGAACACCCCTCGCTGTTACAAAAGTGAAGAAAGGGAATGTATGAGGTTAGATGTTGTAGATTCCTGACGTTTCTTATTGCAATTACTAACAATAAGAATGAGTATAAGGAATAGCGTTTTAAAATCTAAAGATATGAGATCACCAGATCCATTAAAAGTGACTGTTTTTTTGCCACCATATACTTAATCAACCAATCAGTCATGATTATTATAAATAAAGTAAAATTCATGTACTTACTTCATGTGTGAAAGTGTCATTAGGGTGAGCGGACCAGTCCAGCAATATATCTTGGTAATGCGAATGCTGGAAATGACATTATGCAGATTAATCATGTTCGCTTAACAAGCTAATGGGCCACAGCGTTCTGGCTGCGAGGATGGCTGCTCGCAAGCATTCGGGACCTGGAAAAGCTGCATTTAGAAACAAATGAGCTGATCGTAGATCTCTCACACTGCTGCCAGGAGATCATTTTTCCAAAGTTTCGTCTTTATTTTTTCATTCTTTTGGGTCAACCTGATCTATTATAAAGTTTGATCAGTGTATGATGGGAAATGCCTGATAATATCTGATAAGGTTTTGCTCAGCCAGTAAAGAATTACATCACTGTACTTTTTTTTCTTAGACTATTTTCTTTGTCCATACTTACGACATTTTACTACATTTGACCACATCCTACTTTCACTCTATTACTTTCTGCAGGATGTCAACTTGTTTAGCTAAAATATCTAAATTTGACAGACTTTCCCATTATTCACTGACACCAGCATAAAGATCACACATTTTTTCAAAATCTCATCTTTGTTGCAAACGTTAACTGAAGCTATTGAACTGTTCGCGTTGCCGAAAAAAAAAATTGCAGGTGTCCCTAATAAAGTGGACAATCCACCCTATCAAATTTCAGTTTGATTCATTTTACAGTTCATGAGAAACCATTATCAGATGTTAGCTCCACCCCTTATTATGTATGGCCACGCCCACGTCCACACGCTTTTGCATATTCTGTCAGACTCTTGTCATGTACGTATATTTCATGCACGCTTTGTGTGAATGTATTTTATCGTTCAGGAGTTACCGCTGTTTCAGTAAATTACACTGAATTTACATATAAATGTCAAAATGTTTTAATCACTGTTGAGGTTCACACTCTGCTGAATAGTTTGGCATCAAGTTTGTGAACGTTGGCTCGAAATCCTGGTATTAGTAGTTCACAAAAGCATGCTTTGAATATTATGCAAATTAAGCAAAAACTCCATCATGATGCAAATTAGCAGGTGTGGCCGGGATAAATCCTGCATTTTTGTAGTTCTGCAGATATGCACAGGCTGACCTAAAAAAAACAGTTGTCATATCAGAACGGTCAATGTACTGACATATAAAATTACTGGAATTGGATTAATAACTGTCCAATGCATTATTAAAAACAGGAAGGATAGTGCTGAACTGTCGACACTGCAAAAGTGATCAAAGAAAACATCAACATCCACACACAACAGGCAATTTGGGAACGCCAATTATCCTAATTTGCTTGCCTTTGGACTGTGGGAGGAAACCGGAGTACCTGGAGGAAACCCACCAAGCACGGGGAGAACATGCAAACTCCATGCACACAGACTCGACGTAGGAATCGACCCCAGGACCAGGGGATGCAAGGCGACAGTGCTAACCACTACGCCACAGTGCTGCACTTAAATAGATTTAGGTTAAGAAGGGAAGTGTATGAAGCGATGCTCCCATCATGCATAGTGTCCAGTGTACAAACCTCTGGAGACAGTGTTATGATCTGGGGTTGCTTCAGTTGCTCAGGTCTAGACTCTGTAACGTTATGTGGCAATAAAATGAAGTCAGCTGACGACCTGAATGTACTGAATGACCAGATTATCACATCTGAGTTCTTCTTCCCTGAAAGCACGGACAGATTCCAGGGCCTGTATTTACTAATCATCTCAGAATCACTCGTAGGAATCGCGCTCAAAGTTCACCAGGTTTACTTTGTGAATAGGACATAAAAGTTATTTATGAAGCTTCTTACCCTTTTTTAAAAATGTTTTATCGAGGACTGCGCTGAGAAAAGCGTGTGACGTCCCTTTTTTACACCACTGAGATCCGTAAAAATAGTCTGCATGTTATAGTGGGTGTTGTTGTTTTGACAGGTTTTTGTAGTTTTACGGTGGAAAAGCGAAATGGTACCTCTTATGCACTGCACAGCATTTGCTAAACCTTCCAGTAATACGCCTCAACCACTGCAAGCACCTCACAATACCACACACTCACGCTAACTCTTTTTTCCCGTTAAATGGTGCCATTACTTTTGCCTTAACAGCTTGTGTTTTTTGCTTTTGCAAGTTGAACATTAGCGGATAAGAGAGCGTTTTTCTGAGCTAACTGCATTTTCATGAATATCACATTTCTAACTGAAACGCTCCTGTAAATGTTTCACAAATGAATTTGCTTGTATCCAGTTTGCACCAATTTGCCCTAATTTATCGAACTGCTTATGAATGTACTGAGTCGTATATCGATCATGACACAGGAAACTTGGTATTCATTAAATTCTTGTAGTTTCAGACAAAAATAAATAAAAAATTCTAAAAATTCTCATGCTCCTCTGTGTGTGTGTGTGTGTGTGTGTGTAAATTCACACAACAAACCAATGGTCATGTCATCTGGCTTACCTCAAGATCATATCCTTCACATGGATTATTGTACTTTTGCATCTTTTCGAACCCTGTCGAATTTAAATTGCTGATTTATTCAGCTTAACACTTTTTACAGTAGCAGAAGCCATCATTTAGAGTGACCTTGGAAAGACATATTCATTCTACCTCACTACTTCACCATCAACAGCATTTAACAGAGATTTTACATTGTTGGTGCAAAAACAAACACATAATTAAAACAAATGACAAAACTAATTATCTCTTGAGGCGGGAATCGAACCCTTGATCCTGAAGGTGTGTGGCCACAATGCTAACCAGAGTGAGTGCTGTTGTAACTGAATATCAGCGTAACTGTGATCGAGCCAACTGCACGGCCTGGAGAGTGATATTGCTTTTATACAACATCTCCACAAACACCATTTATCATCAACAGATTATGATTCGTTTGTTTATTTAACCAGTTATTTCGCTCCACAGTCACTCCATCACATATCCTTCCACACCTGGTGCAACTAACTAACCGCGACAGTTAGAATAATTAACAGGGGTGCAAATAGTTTTCAATTCTTGTCTGTACTATGGGGTCAAAAGGTGAGGAGAATAAACCATGGAGATGGTGGACAGTCCTGAGAAACTTACAAGATCCACTTTATATTTCCACTTCAGAATATCAGCTAACGCCCAGGTCCAGGTGTTAAATGGAAAGCTAGTGCAGTGTGTAGGGTGTACAGTCCCTTGTTCCACACAACAAGGAGTGCCCTTGATCAGGGGTTAGAGAGGGATTTGGGATTCAGAATTGTTTTAGACGTTTGTTAGCTGTGTAGCTCACGTTAGCCGTGTTCAGAACAACAAAGGACGGTTCAAAGACGATTCGGAACGACTTACTAAGGAGACGGCGTGTTGTTTGAGACGACATAACGTTGTCAGATGTGTGTTCTTTCTAAAAGTGCTTCTATGACTGATTGTGAATGTGGGTTTTGGCAGGCAGCTGCTCTCTCCTCAGTACTGTGGACCGTAAAAGTATTAATACCCCTTGAATTTGTCACGTTTCAAAGGGTAAATGTATTTTACTGGGATTTTATGTGACAGACCAACACAAAGTGGCACATATCTGTGAAGTGAAAGGAAAATGATAAATGGTTTTCAAAAATTCTGAAAAATCTGAAAAGTGTGTTGTGTATACCCCTAAACTAAAATCCAGTGGAACCAACTGCCTTCAGAAGTCAACCCATTAGTAAATAGAGTCCACCTGTGTGTAATTTAATCTCGGTATAAATACCGCTGTTCTGTGAAGACCTCAGAGGTTTGTTAAAGAGCATTAATGAACAAACAGCATCATAAAGCCCAAGGAACACACCAGACAGGTCAGGTTGTGGAGAAGTTTAAAGCGGAGTTAGGTTATACAAAAATATCCCAAGCTTTGAACATCTCACAGAGCGCCGTTCAATCCATCATCTGAAAATGGAAAGAGTATGGAACAACTGAGAACCTACCAAGACATGGCCGTCCAACTAAACTGACACACAGTCCAGGCAAGGAGGGCAGTAATCAGAGAAGCAGTCGAGAGGCACATGGTAACTCTGGAGGAGGTGCAGAGATCCACAGTTCAGGTGGGAGAATCTGTCCACAGGACATCTATTAGTCGTGTACCCCACAAATCTGACCTTTATGGAAGAGTGACGAGAAGAAAGCCATTGTTGAAAGAAAGCTGTCCCGTTTGCAGTTTGTGACAAGCCATGTGGGGAAGCATAAAAACATGTGGAAGAAGGTGCTATAGTCACATGAGACCAAATTTGACATTTTTGGCCTAAATGCAAAATGCTGCTGGTGCATGGTGGTGGCAGCATCATGTTTTGGAGATGCTTCTCTTCAGCAGAGACAGGGAAGTTGGTCAGAGTTGATGGTAAGATGGATGGAGCCAAATACAGGGCAATTTTAAAAGAAAACCTGTAAGAGTCTGTAAAAGTCTTGAGACTGGGGCAGAGGTTCACTTTACAGTATAGCAGGACAACGGCCCTAAACATATAGCCAGAGCTATAATGGAATGGTTTAGATTAAAGCATATGCAGGTGTTAAAACGGCCCAGGTAAAGTCCAGACCTAAATCCAATTCAGAATCTGTGGCAAGACTTGAAAACTGCTCTTCACAGACGCTCTCCATCCAATCTGACTGAGCTTGAGCTATTTTGCAAAAAAGAATCGGCAAAAATGTCACTCTCTACTCTACAAAGTATTGACTCCAGAGAAGCTGAATGCAAATGTGCGGCACACTTTTCAGATATTTATTTTGTAAATCATTTTCCTTCCACTTTATAATTATGTGCCACTTTTTGTTGGTCTATCACATAAAATCCCAATAAAATACATTTATGTTTGTGATGAAGTTCAAGGGGTATGAATACTTTCGCAAGGCACTTTTACCATTCGTAAAACTCGGGCTTGCTATTCTGAGCACCTGGGTTACATAGTTGTTTTGGATGGTGTAGTAAACCGTAAGTATTCACTCTTATGATCTGGGTTTGGGATCCTGTTTTGGCTTAGAGCTCCAGTTTAGAAGCATATAAAATAATAAGACGCAATTACTGAATCTGTCTGTTTTGATCTATTCAAACGCTATCTTTTGATCTGTGGGTTGTGCGCTTATATACAGCAAAATATTGTATATTTTCGCATCAACACGCAGACAGATAATGACAACTGTGCTTTCAAATCATTTTCAAATCTATTTCTTGTCCGGTATATACATGCAGTTTCCCCCTGCAGTCTACAGAAATAGGAGTCTGAGATATTCCTTAGGAGGAAAACATCACTTCTAGCAAAACAAACCAATCGATCCGCTCACTTTGTCCTCCGGATGGCAATTTCAGTCTTGATTAGTTCAGCGGAGCTTATTCTTCTTCTTTTTTTCCTTTTCTTGCTGTAACAAACATGCTAAAATACACTTTTAATACATCAACCATTAAAAATGACAATATATTATATACCAATCAATACAGCAATTTTTTCTATAGCAAATGTTGCACTATTTGGAATATTTGATAGTATGGTATATCTTTTTTCTTACTCAAACAGGATGTCAGTAAAACTGATGATTTGATGGAGGTGGAGGAGCAACAACAATTTCAAGCCACTATATATCTATAATACTGTATGTTGTATGATGCTTTGATCAATAGCATCCAGTGGGCCATGTTTCTGTGCTGGAGAGTGAAGGCGAGGTCTCCAGATGTCCGTGCACGAGAGTTGTTAGTGTGCAGTTTAATGGCAGCAGGTTTTTCCACGCAGGCTTAATCAAATCCCATGACCCAACTCATCATCCAAACACGCTGTTCACTTAGATTTTATTTGCTGCTGCCAAAAGTGATAATTTTATAATCAAATCCTATTAATCAACACATAATCTTTATGCGAACTAAATAAATAGTCGGTTTTGATGATTTGTCATTGCAGGCATAACACTCAGTCACTCATTCTCTGCAATGCTTATCCTGTACAGGGTCGCGGGAAGCCTGGAGCCTATGCCAGGTCTTTCATACCAACAACTTATCATGGCAGCAGCACACACACTGTATTATTCTATAAGTCGACAGTTTTTAAAATTTTTATTTTAAGTAGCTGTGATAAAACTACCTACATGAAGTTCTTTTTCACATTATGTTCTGTAACAATCGAGTTTCCCGATTAAATATAATATTTGTACCAGAATGAAGACATAACATGTAACATATTATAATATATAATATAGCAACACAAAAACAGCAAGATTTAAATATGAATTTGTTGCAAAGACAGTTTCAAGCATTTATTTATTTATTTATTTTTTAATGTTTTTTACATTTAAAAAGTGTTACATTGCTGGCAGGTGACAAAACAACCTTATAGAAGTGTGGCATCATACCAAGGCATCACAGCATCACACTTAACACACCCTAGTTTTTTATACCACAAAGCAGGAGACATGGATTCCATAAACAGGGTAATAATTTTTTAAACCATGTTAAAACAGAATCAAACACAAGCTGCACATAAATAAATAATAACCCTTACCCACAAAAAAAATTATAGTCACCAAGGAGCAAATATAACCCCCCTTAAACCAAAAACACAAAATAATAATAATAATAATAATAATAATATGGAGCCAATAGACACTAACTGAGAGTGCTGCAGGCTACCCCGAGGATGTGGACTGTCTGGGGCATTTCCCATCTACCCCTCTTCAGTGCATTTCTGTGCCACAGTGACAATGATCAAAACACACAACAGATGCGTTTTTTTTTTTTTTTTTTTTTTTAAATAAAGTCGTGTTTATAAACAAAGAAATACAGCAAAATTTTTCACAATAATTTCAGAATACTTTGTAAGGTATGTATTGCCTGAGGAGATAGCAATTCTGCTGAGGAGGGGGAGGATAAAGAAAAACAAATCTGATTATAAAAAATGTTAACATATTAGTCAATGTTTAAGGAGCAAATAGGAAATTAGAGATTGCCTAAAAAGCAGATTTGTACAACTAACAATGCTGCATCTGTGTCTAAAATAATAATAATAATAATAATCTGCTTTTTTTATTATTTCTTTTTTTATGAGAATCTTGAAATCCAGGAGACTTTTGTTTTTTTCTGCAAAACAGATTCTTCCATGGATTTGATACATGAACTGAAAAAACAATGACAGGAAATCTGGATAGTTTTAGTTCTCATTAATGGTCTGGAATAGTGTATAAGTACACAGAGGAATGAGTTAATGAGGTCGACAATTTGTCGATTTTTATCGCTGAATAATGCATGTTATGATCTAGAGTACTGTGCAAAAGTCTTGACCCCCTTCAGTTATTAAAAGTGACAAAAAATTGGTTCTACAGGTGAAACTAGAAAAATTAGAATATCGTGCAAAAGTTTATTTATTTCAGTAATGCAACTTAAAAGGTGAAACTAATATATGAGATAG
>JAOVVA010000016.1:14664769-14679338 GCA_028565275.1 Leiocassis micropogon
CTTTTATTAAAACCAATATAAATACGACAGGGCATATATGAGCATTTATTTTCTGACATAGTAGAGGAAGCGGAGCTCCCCTTGTAGTCTTAGAGCAGCCGCCACTGGAGGACATGTGGTTTAATGACCTGTATAGTGGAACCAGTGTTCTTCAGCGAAGGAAGAGTCAGGGGTTAATTGTGTGCAACACTATATGCTTGCCCATGTGAGAGTTGTTGTTGTTTTCGCCAGACAGTAATATATTGAGCTACATTGTTGTGTAGAAGTGTTTTCGTGAAGACTTGTATGGAATGAAGACTTTTAAAGATTTAGTTCATTTTTCTCACTTCAAGTTATTGCGGCCAATGGTTTCCTTGGTATCGCCCAGAGTCTTGGCTTCACTGGGTACACCATGGTTATTGGTTTCCTTGCTGTCACCATGACTTCCGTTTGCTCGGTATTGCCATTGTTGTTTGATTTGTCAGGGTAAATCAAGCCATGGTTTCCCTGGTATGATTGTGGTTTTGCTCATATGGCCATCGGTTCCCTGGTGTTGCCTTCTTTTGGGGTGCCAGGTATCATCATGGTTTCCCTGACATTGCCCCATGGTCTCTGATATAACCCTGGTGCCCCTGCTATGACCATGACTTTCATTAGGGTCGCAGTGGTTTCTCTGGGATCGTCCTGGATTTATTTCTGTTGCCATGGTCTTCAATGTGTCCCCTGGAATAGTGCAACATGGCAGCGCAAAGAGCAAATGTAAAACCATTCATATGACCACACGGGTACATGGAAAAATGTTTGTTGTCGCAGATTCCTATTTGCAGTTTGGATTCTTTAACTCCCGGCTGGAGGAGATGTGTCTTGCATGTTGCTTCACTTCCCAAAGTATCTCACCTACTTCTCATCAACACTAATTGCATTGACTTTTCTCACAAAAAACACAAACACTTTATTGCAAACACATAAAATGGTCATTTTGCCATTTGTCAGACTTGCTGTTTACATAACAGCAACTGATTAAACCCATACTGAATTAAATTTCTATTATTAAAAAATCATTTAAACAGAAGAATAACTATGAAAAAAACTTTTCTGCTTTATATGCTTCACACATACCTGTACATAGGGTTGACACACTGATGCATTTCTTTGTCGCACTCTTTTTGTGTTTTGCTGAGACTGACATAGTTTAAGATCACATCAGAAGTCAATCTATCAGGCTTAACAAACTAGTTAGATTATCTACCTGTTAATAGTCTGAACTTCCCGACATTCCCAGTCGGACCGTTTACACATGACCAGTACACATGTGTAGGACGGATCATATGTGCAATGAAACTATGCATTTCTAGTTGAGGATTAACACAGATAGAAGAACTGGAGATGTATGAAGGGAGGAGAGAAGAGCTAGATGGCCTGGGCTCTTTGATATGCCTGGAAGCTTCTTTATGCAGGTGGGAAGGTGTTCCGACTCGTTTAAGCCGGAGCGTGAGGAAGCGGTAATGTCCCAGATTACCCCTCCCTCCGCTCAGGTCCTGAGGTTAATGAAACTTCTGATGAGAAGCGCAATTTGCCTCTGTCTATTATCTCCTCGCCCAAGAGCTACTCCGCAGGTTTCTTTTAATGCCGATGCGAGCGAGACACGGAGAGAGGAAATATCAAACCATGATGAGTTTTTAATCTTTTAACATTTACATGTCGCAGGACTGACATGGAGCCCTGGACTGCTAATGTCGTTCTGGAAATGGGTGTGACCTACAGAGGACTCCTCAAAGCCTTGAGATGGTGCAGAATTAGAAGTTTATTATAATTTTTTTCCTTTTAAGAAAAATCTCCTCTATAAGTCCACCTCTCGGCTTTCTTTTAAGTCTAGGGATTAAATTTGTAATGAGAAACAGGAGTGTAAATGAACAGGAGAGAGACTGAAAGGTTTAAAAGTGTATATACAAGTCTGATGAACACCGAAGGATAGATGAGTATCAAGTTGCATTAATCGCATTACAAAGTTTAAAATGCACCTTATCATTTTTTTCTATGATTACATTCAACATCTCTACTTTTGTCTCCAGGCGATTTGGTAATTGCAGCTCACAGTGTGTTTAATCATTCAATGACCAAAGAATCGAGCATTTGAAACGGACTGTCCAGTTCCTTGACCTAAATCTCATTGAAAACCTGAAGAGGAACGTGCACAATAGACAACCTGGAATGATTGTGTATGGAAGAATCATCTCAGATTCCATGCACTTAAACTTTATTCTCATCAAACATTATAGGTACAGTGACTTTAGCGACAGCTAAAGATTAAAATAGAGATGTGTAATTCTAGTCAGAGAAGCAAAGAATAGAAATAGAATAGTTTTAATAGAAGAGAATAATAGAATTTTAAATAGAAAGTTATTTGTCAGTATGATGCTACCATCACCATGCTTCACTGTGACGAAGGAATTTTTCTGCAAGTTATTACAGAATAAAGAGCTCATATATACTGTAGCTGTTGTAAGCTGCTAATTAAATCAGCAGGGAACCTTTTCTACTTTTGTATTATCTTCGTCATTTTGATTAGAGAGAAATATTTGATTAAAGCGTAGATATTAATAAAAAAACAGATTGATAGTGCTGAACATTTTACACTGCGCTAAATAGAGCTAAAAGTATGTGCTTGTTGAAAATCCTGTTTCAGATTTGGTCCCATTTTTTTTTTGTTATAAGCTCTTTCACTCTTATATCAAGGATTTCACCTAGATTGTAGGAGTTTGTGTTCCTTCAGCCACAAGAGCATTAGTGAGCTCAGATATGCCCACCGAAGTCAGGATGTCAATGAGGCTCCAGGTCTAGTTCATCCCACAGAGTTCCACTGCAGGATGATCAAGTTCTTCCAGGCTATGTGCACAGGAGCGTTGTCATGCTGGAACAGGTTTGGGCCTTTTAGCTCCAGTGAAAGGGGCAATCATATAAAGTAATTCTGTTGAAATTTATGGTTAATGCTTTGGGAGAACAGTTTAGGGAAGAACCATAGTGTTGTTGACTTCTTGAAACTGATTGGTTAGAACTAATGTATGATATTTTTGCAATAATAAACAATAAAAAAAACTGGAGGATAAGAAATCTGAAGAAGAAGGAAATCTGGAATAGCTAGTGAAATGTATCATGTTTTTTTTGTTGTTGTAGTTGGCTTAGATTTTCTTTTAATAAAGTGTGTTTTAAGTCAATGTTGCAGACACAATAAAAACCTCACTGTTCCCTCACAAAAAATAAAAGTGATCATGATGTGATTTATTGCAAGCTTGAAGCTCAACACCTTTGAGAGCTCATAAGGGGGGAAAAAACAACAACAGGTGATGTGTAGAAAATTGCAAAGCGAAAACACTGACGATGGAGGTGTTCCTCTTTCTCCTGTCTCTCCTCAGCCTCTATTAGCTTTTCCTCAGGATTATATTAGAAGGGCGTTGACTCGGCCATGACTTTGTAGCAGCAATAAGTGTCAAAAGTGTCACGCCTTCTCTCCGTCTCTCACACACTCGCCAACTAATCTCTTTTTCTGGAAAGTGCCCTGGAACTGGGTTGAAGTGTTATGCAATGAGCCATCAGGAGCACATTTGAGAAGAGTTGCTTTTCTCAACTCTCCATCTGGTGCTGTGTGTGTGTGTTTTTTTTTCTTCAATTTTTTTCCTTCTTTTTCTTTTTCATTAGATTTTTTATGATGGTCTTGGTGAACCACTTTTTTTTGTTTTGTTTTTCGAACAGATTAAATCTCCATCTGTTGCGGTGCTCATGAATGATTAAAATCATGGCCCTTTTTGTTTCTAAAGATTTGCCTGCAGTTTGCTGCATGGCCAGGATGCTGTGGTACGGACATAAACTACGTCATAGTACAGAGTGTTCATACATTTGGCAATCTGCCCTGAAATTTTTACTAAAGCATTCAACCCTTGTCAAATTCAACTCCCTTTAGCTGCTACTACAGACAGGTCTAATAGGGGTTTTCTGGGTGGTGATGAGGATTGCATCTTTTTTTGTAAGAACAAGCTTGTATGTGCGGACCGGATTGTCCGCTGTGGCCAAAAGACCAACAGCAACCACCATCATTAGGATCAAATATTGCAAATAGGATGTACTTTTTAAAAGATGCTTAATCAGTTGTCTAAAAGAACCATTGTTTGCACTAGTTGTTATGAATAGTTAGTGATGTTAGTGTTGTTAAGCAACTCTGTGCATCTAGATACTTTTTTTTATTGTTTTTTTTTTTTGTTGGTATTTTATTGTCCGTCACTCCCCACCCTAGAGGGATGTCTGTCTCTGTGGAAATTAGTTTCCAGCTTGAACCCCGAATGTCACCTTTGCGAATGTCAGGAAACCCACCAAGCACGGGAGGCAGGCAAACCCTATGCACACAGACCTGAGTCGGTAATATAATCCAGACCCTGAAGGTGCAAGGCGACAGTTCTAACTACTAAGCCACTTTTCTAAATGTATTTTTATGGGGTTTTTTTTTTTTAAGAGAGACCGGTATGTGCCTTTATGCACACTCTATATATTCTGGAAGTTATGGCCAGTTTGCCACAGTTTATAATTTTCTATGTTTTACAAGTTAAATTCATAATGCATAAGAAAGCAATGTATTTATTTATTTTTTTACATTTCTACATAAATTTACCAGAAACTTACCTAACTGGCTTTAAAAAAAAAATTTTCCCCTGAACATGCGTGACATGAAGCTGTGACTCCCACAAAAAGATTTTCTAAATCCTATTATATGACTGAGTTAAGTGACAAATCCAGTAACCTTCAGTCTCTCAACTTAAGCCACATTTAATCTTCAGAGATGAGTTATTACTAGCCAAAGTGTATGTGTGATTCTGTAATAATCATTCTTGATTATCTTTGTTTAGATGCAATGTGATGCAATGTCTTTTCTTACATTCTTTTTTTTAATTAAAAAAAAACAACATTTTAATGGTAGATAAATACAGTTAGGATCTAAAGATGTGAGAAGATAAAACTGAACGGTGCAAAACCAAGGAGTAAAAATTCCACTGATAGTGGAGACTACTTTCACAAAGTATTTTAAAGAAACTTCTCGTCATACAGGGTCATCATGGCAAAAACAACAATAATAATAATAATAATAATAATAGTATTAATAATAAAAAAATCACATTTATTATACAATGCTTAAATTACGTAAGGCATCAAAGATAATGTATTAAAACCAGCATGTTTACATCTTGATTACAGTCAAACCTGCTGTTCGAGCACTCATCCATTTATAGTCACCTGTAATATTAATAAAAAAATTTTTTTTTTAGGTAAACACTGAGTTTGTCTCATTTCTTTGCAAAAAAACTAGTTTTTTAGGCCTGTTTTTATTTTGTTTTTCATATTCTATTTTCTTTTCGTTTTTTTATCATTTCAGAAGGTAGTAAATATTCATTGCATCCGACACACACACGCACACGCACACACACACGTCTCAAACTTCATTCATTAATGTGAAAACAAGATGTATGTTTGCAGCATGGCAAACATCAGAAGTTGAGACACTTGGCTGTGTGTGTGTGTTTGTGTGTGTGTGTGTGTGTGTGTGTGTGTGTGTGTGTGTGTGTTTGAAAGGAGTATAAGTGTAATGAGGTTTTAATGGCAGCGCGGTCGTCAGCGTGTGACAGTTTCATTGCCTCGAGTCGAACATCTTTCCAGCATGTTATTTATTTATTTTTATTTTTTCTTCTCTCACGGTTGCCATAACCACAATCGCATATTTCAGAATTAGATTTATTTACCGCCTTTGTCCCTTTGTGCTCACAAATGACTTTTTCTTCTTTTGTCCTCTCCTCACCGCAGTGGATGAGTCAGAGCTGCGACGGAAGATCAGTGAAGAAGTGCGGAAAGGTCTGGAAGAGGAGAGGAGCAAGAAACATGAGCTCCATCAGTGGTAAATGCACATATATACACACACACACACACATGACTTTTAGAGATAAATGCATGTTCTCAGTGTCAATGCTAAATATAGAGCTTTACTTCACCCACTGCTCTTTCCTAATAGAACTTTTATTCGTATAATATCCTGACTTTAAATGTAATTTCGAGTTTCGAACCCCAGCGACAGAGACAAATCACCTTTTACGCAGATTAAAATGTTAGATCTTAGCAACGGTCAAATTGCGACACAGATGTAGTTGTAATCTTCCTGGATTCTTTCACCTCTTTTTTTTTCCGTTCTCCATCACATTCTCTTTTCTGTTGCTTTTTTTTCCCCCAACGAAGAAAAAAATCAATTAATCATTTGAAAGCAAAGCAGACTAGGTGTAATTTCCTCCCTTTTGATAGTGGGATCTATTAACTTCCACTCTCTAATTTAAAGTTTGACTGGTTAAGAAATATGGTGCTGCTATACCCTGACTGTCCATTTTAATAGGAACGTCAGTAGCCAGTCATGTCCGTTGCATAAAATCATAAAAGAACACACGAGAGAAAATATGATGATCTCTTAGCCTGACTGGTTTAAGTATTTCTGAAAAAAACAATGCATTTTCATGATGCAAGATTTACACAGAAACCACAAAACATGCTTTTTTTTGATAAGGGAGTTCAATTAAAAATTGTTCAGGCTTTTTGAAGGACTGTACCTGAGCAGTTTCAGAGTAATGTTTTTTGTTTAAGTCACACAGTGACCTTTCAATCATTCAAGCATTAAAAAACCCTCTAACTTAAGGCATGAACCAGTGAGAAACAGGTGTAGATGATGACAGATGATCAGGCTGGTGATTAGTATACTAGTAAGTGGTTGGAACAGACGAGAGGGGAAATGAGGTTGCTGCTCAGGTTATTGCATAAGCAACTTTAAAAAAAACATTTTTATTGTATTTTCAGGGACTTTGCAGCCTGTCACAGTAAAACATTTGTTCCCTTTACTTTAATTCAGTGTACGTCAGTTACTCACTCACTCATCATCTATATCGCTTTATCCTGTATTCAGGGTCGCGGGGGGGCCTGGAGCCTATCCCAGGAGGCTTAGGGCACGAGGCGGGGTACACCCTGGACAGGGTACCAATCCATCACAGGGCACACACACACACACACACACACATACACTCACTCACACACTATGGGCAATTTGGGAACGCCAATTAGCCTAATCTGCATGTCTTTGGACTGTGGGAGGAAACCGGAGTACCCTGAGGAAGCCCACTAAGCACGGGGAGGACATGCAAACTCCATACACACAGAGACGGGAATCGAGTCTGGCCGGGATTCGAACCCAGACCCTGGAGGTGCAAGGCGACAGTGCTAACCACTACACTGCAATATGAATAAATGAGGGGGATCAAGACTTTTGCACAGTACTGTATAAGTATTTTTCTTAAAACCCCACGAACTTGTGACAATTAAATTATGTGTCCTGCCTGTTCATAATTTATCAGATTTAGATTTTCATATAAACTCTAATAATGAAGTTAGTATAAATGCATGTATTTCTATCTAATTAGCTTATCATACTAATTTAGCTTAAAATACCTAAGATACCCCTTTTTTCTTTAAAAATCTATTAGAATTTCCCCCAGTTTAGTAATTTGCCAATCCCCAACAACTAGCGAGAACATATTCCATTGCCTTATTCATGTAATACATATATAATTAAAATGCTTTGAGCATAGGCAGTATGCTGACATTGATATTGATATTGTGATGAAATGTCACAGTACACTGTTCTGAGATATTGCAAATACTATATTCTTTTTTAATATAAAATATACGTATTGATCAAAACCGATCGGAAGATATTATTTATTAGAATGCATTTACAGCAGGACCTCTGCTTACGAATTTAATTTATACTGTAGGCAAGTTCTTATGTGAAAGTTCGTATCGTCAAATAATGTAAATGCAGATAACCCGTTCCCGACCACTCAATATTTGATAAAAACCACACAGAAAAATGGAAACGGTGAACTTTTGAACCATGCCAATGGCAGCGTTGGCGTCGTGGGTCGACTCTTTCACAACAGCGTTCGCTGACTGAGAAAAATTCTTAGTCATATCAGTCATTCTTTAGACGGCCTATCATCACTTCCTGTATGTAAATCTTAATTAATTAGTAAGCACATAATTCCACGTTTGCTCGTCTTCCCGCACCATACTATACAGTATATCCAGTTGATGAGAGGCAGACCATGTGGTCGTGCCACGTTTGCTTCGATCTGAAGTTATGTTTCGGGATCATTCGTCTGGATTCCGAGCCCAGTCTAGAAACCATGCTGTGTTTATTCTGGGAGAACAGACTGACAGACTGAGCGCTGCATCTGAGATTAGCTGTGTATGTGTATATCCCAGGCATTACATGTATTTTGGGGGAAGCTCTCTCTCTCTCTCCCCTGTTTTTACCCCGCTGTTACATTTTCAAGTCGACTTTATAAAGGTCAGCTCTTATACGCCGGAGTTAAAGCGGGTTACAGTTTCAATTTCGTGCATGTCCAAATGGATGAATTCAAGAACACTTATTAGGCGCTGACCCAGGAAATCGCTGCTCTGACTTCTGCAGGATATTGAATCTGGTTTTTGCTTTATTCGCTGGACAAATGTAGTCGTGTAATGGGCTGCTGAAGATTTCTACTCCGAGGGTCAAACAGACATTTAGCTAGATTTCTGAAAAATGACTGAGTGTTAATAAAAAGACAAGGTGAGAACCAGGATTTACACTTCAGAGATGTAAGGTTAAGCATTTGGATTTTATTTTATTTTATTTTAAATGACGATTAGAGGGTAGATATCTGGCATTGTATATGTCTTGAGTATTACGTGTTATTGAATTAACAGTCTTAAGGACACTGCCTTTAATAAATCAAATGATGTTTTTTATGTTTACTTCAAGGCAAAGAATATTTGAAATAAAGACAGATGTTCTTGTATTTCATCCTTCATATTAAGTAAAAAAATATGTATTAAAAGCTTTTAATTTTTTCTTCTACTTTTACCTTTCAGACAGTAACAGTTGTTGTAAAAAAAAAAATGCAGCAGTCTTTTTCCTACAGCATTATTAGTCTTAAAGCAGGCGGTAAATAACATTATCTCAGACGTGACGTGCCGACTTCATGCGTCACCCTCTCACTTGTTTGCTCTTTCCTCTCGGCCCCGCACACGTCCACGGCGCCGACCCTCAGAAATGACTATTGACGGCGAGTTTATTTTCTGTCAGCCATAAAAGCAAATTTAGGGGCCGACCCTGTTGTTTTTACATCGTTGTTGTCGAGGTGGCGGAGGCGAAGTGCTCCGTCCCATCACCCAGGCAACACCATTAAGCCAAAGTAGAGGCTTTATTGACCATGATGTCACGCTTGGAGGGACAGAATCAATATTTTTCCTTAATGTTGTCTTCCATTTAGATCTTCATGTCCGGCATTTTGTTTTTTATTTCTGCTGTTTGTCCTTAGGTTGTGTGTAGATTTTTTTCTTTTTTCTTAAATCGCTCTGCCGAGGCTGTAGAACCCGATAGGAGGAAATAGTTTTCTCGGTTTGGTGCTTCTGTCACCGGTGTTGACTCTAATGTTCATCTTTGCCTCTTTTAATAGATTTTTTTTTGTCAGAAGATAAAGTGAGTGAAATGAAAAATTATAAAATCCTTATATTGTCTCCCCCCCCCCCCCAATGTTTTTTATTATGATTTTTTTCCCCCACTGGACTGATAAACAGCAAACAGAAAACTCCTCTAACTTTTTTTTACTGTAATTGTGCTAGACTTATGACATGCAGTGTAATGTAAGAAGAGTAGAAGTAAACCAAAAAAAAACAAAAAAATTTACCACTACAGTTTTTTACATTTTTTTCTTTGCTGTCATTCACATGACTTTTTTTTTTCTTCATTTAACCGATCCTGCGTTGCACTTTAGCATGTTAAACTCACGTAAGTGGTTACGTAATGCTTTTTACTACAAAGTTTTATTACTTGATGAACATTGAACATATTCATTGTTATCAATAGTAATAAGTAAGTGCATTTTTATGGAAATCTGATCACTGATGGTTTAAAAACTCTCATGAGCGTGACCTTTTGTAAGTGAGTTCCATTTCATTTTTATAACATTTTTAACAAGTGTGATCTAATTGCACTTTATTCGGAATTTAAATCATGGAGAAATTATGTATAATTATCCAAACTGATTATGAATTAATAAAAAAGTTTCTATATTTGGGCTGCCCTGTCTTGGTAAGGTGGATATGAAGGTGGTTTGATTATTTTAATTAGAAATTTTGTGTAAGACTTCGGGTTCCAACAGTTTCCCTCTTCACATCTTCCCCCGATTGCCTTCCTGTATTCCATGCTAGTTCTTTACATGCATCTAGCAAACTAGCTGAGGTTAACGATTTCCATAAAATCTTTAATTCGTCAAAAAAAAAGTACATTTTTATATTTTTTATATTTTTTGTTTTCCACCGAGATTTCTCTCCTAATTTATTTAGGAAACAAGTTTAGTATAGACAGTTTATTTGGTTAGACAGTTTAGTTGTTGAGACATATTGCATCTGAATGGCATCTAATACAGGTCGTCTCTGACTTACGAAGTTCTGTTCCTCGTTCGTAAGTCGAATTCGTTCTCAAGTCCGACAAAGTGAGTCTTGTACGCCTTTGACACAAATATACATTGTGAAGCATAACAATCCATTTGACGAATTGACCATGTGGCTACAAACCGTAACTGTGCCTAAGGAAATTATGAGGAAGTGTTGTCTCAGCGCGTTTAAATCTCAAAGGGGAATCCCGGGCGTCATTTTGTCTCAGAGCTGTTTTCCACTGTTTTGGACTGTGAACTGTCTTGTTGAGGATTTTCCTAAATTATGATTATTCACCATCAGGACAGCTTTACAGGACAGACATTTTCTATCATCATGTTTTCGGACTGATTCATTAAAACCCGTTGAGACTGATTAATTTCTCCTGACCCACACACACACACACACACACACACACACACACACACACACACACACACACACACACATACAATATACTTTGGACTTTAGACATTTTATACATTCACTTACAAACTGAAAATAGTGTATATAATTGTAAATATTGGTATCTTGTGCACTGCAGTGTCTATTTTTTGTACAATACACATGAGCTACTTCGGATTTGTTCGCATCTGTGAATGTTCGCAGATCCGTGGTCCGTTCGTATCTGCGGAAATGTTAACTTGAATGTTCGTAAGCTTATAAAGAAGTTTTGGGCCACAAGTTTACATCAAAGCAGAGATGTGTTTAAAATGTTATCAAAGTTTTATGCTTTTAAGGTTTCAGATGTATTTAGTGGTAGCAAATACAATTAAAATAATTTCTTATTACAAAAAACAAGCCCTTTTTTTGAGTCCTAAATTTGAACACGCACTCGTTTCTTTGTTTCTTGCTCATCTGAGAGAGTTGCCGCATTTAAAAGTCTACCGTTTGACGAATGTGTCTCATTTCTCGAAGTGTACTGGCCACCAGTAAAACAGCATTATTACCGCTCAGGGTTTTAGGGATTCAGCACTAGATTAAATTTCAGAACATACTCGGCTCTTTTCTGCGAGGCATTGTTTTCCTTGAACATTTTAAATGTAGAGAAGTTAAATAATTAATAATCCACCTTTACTTTGCTAATGTTCAAATTATGAAAAACAAGCAATTCACAATCAAACAAATGATACTTCATGCCTTTTGTTTTGTGTATGCATGCAACAAAAGCACTCAAAACTAAAAAAAAATAAAAATGTTGCCTTTAATTCCTGCTTATTCTCGCTCTCTTTTTTTCCCTCTCTCTCTCCCTCCTTGCCTTTTTTTTCTTTTTTCATTCTCAGTGGTATAGCTCAGTATTTCTGCATGGAGTCGAGCCCGAGTTGAGTTTTTTTTTTTTTTTTTGGTCTGTTTGATCATCTTTTAATTGAATTGAATGAAAGTAAAGACAGCCTTCTTCTCCTCATAGCCACTGCAATTAAGCGCTATTGAACAGCGGGGTTTCTTAATATTTGCGTAGGAGGAAATGTAAAGCTGAGATGGACCATTGTTTAGTTTCTGCTCTGGTTCTGGAATTGAAACTAAACTGCATTAATAGTGAATGTGAATAACTTCTGTGGTAAAAGAAGAAGAACAATGTGTTGGGTCATTCATTTATTCATTCATTCATTCATTCATTCATTATTAAGTCACGATTTCTGAGCTTCTTGTTCAGGAATATTTAAGTTTCCCAGTCCTAAGAAAAACAGTCAACTAAAACTCCTACTATAGTATTTGACTACACTTAATTAAGATCCCATATTTTACTATTTCTTAGGTAAAATCACCTCTAAACCATGTGACGGATCTTTTTGAACTGTTCCACTTCCACTTGCGGGAGGTCACAGACGCCTGTGATTGGCACAGTGCCTCCCATCCCTCCCCTCTGAGAGAGCTCGGCCAATCATATCTCTCTGGGGATCTGATCTTAATTGGGATTAAGGATGGTGCAAATGCATGGCTTGCGATTGAGACTATGTTGAGTAGGACCTTTGTATCAAGGATGAGTTAATCTACTAGCATATGAGATTTGAACCACCTCTATCAGTGAATTCCCATTTTTGCATTACCTTTGGTACAGCCGTCATGTTGAAACGTGATATACTTGTAAGATAATTATAGTCTTTTAATTAAATTAAATTTAATTTAATTGTTACTTTGCTGCCCAACTCCACATGTCCGTGAGTCAGTTTTGGAAAAGAGAAAATGTTTTCTTAGAAGTTTTATTGATTTTTTATTTTTTTTTCTCCAAAAGGAGCACAACATAATGTTTTCTGATTCAGAGCTGGAATGATCGATAAATAAGAACATAAATATGACATACAGCTAGAAGAATAAGCAGATAAGCCAAGATGGCTCCATAGACAGCAGTTAATAATCCTGACTTTTTGTACTAGACAGCACATCGCATTTCCAGTCAATCCCAAAGTGCACACAATCGAATAACTGCAAATTGAAATATTCCCCACATGATCAGTCATAAAATTATGTGAAGTGTCCCCATGCTTTAGAGGAGGCTGTTCTTTGTGAGTTTTTCTGACTTTGCCATTTACATCAAAATAATTTTTAGTCTAAATGGATTGACGTTACGCTCCACAGCGCGTTTCATAACCCAAACTTTTCTTTTCTTGAATGTTTCCAAATTCTTTTCACACTTAATTGGAACTTAACTAAATGCTACTAAACTCACCTAACTAGCAAATTCTAGCTAGTCACTTACCCTTGGCCTAAATTCCTGCGAGTGAGAAAAGTGATGCACAGCTTGGTGAAGCATCTAGATTATTATTATTGTTTTTAGATTTGTATGTTTTAGAATAGTATGTTTTGGGTAGTTTTTTTGTTTGTTGTCTAATAAGTGTATTTAAGTTTGATGAGATTTAATGACCATCAGTACAGTCAGACCTCTCTCTCTCTCTCTCTCTCTCCCTCTCCCTCTCCCTCTCCCTCTCTGAAATGTCTTCACGTTTCATCTCGCATTGTCTGCTGTTCTTCTTTCCTCTAAGCGATGCCCCTTTCATTTTTTTTTTTTTTTTGTCGCCCCTCTTCTGTTTATACCACATGACTTAAAGGCCAGAGGGTCCGTAAAAATTACTTCGATTGATTTATTTTGCAGTGGTAATATCTCCCTCTATTTATTTATTTATTTATTTATTTTTTACCTCACCGCAGAGCAGGGCCTGAACCCACAGCAGCCGCGGGAAGAAGGGTAGGCCACGCTCATGCAAAATTCAACAAGTGCTTTCACAGACATTAGTCTTTTTTATGAATATTACATGCGTTGTTGAGAAAACCGTTTGGCGGATAACGGTTACGCAAGTGTGGCAGGATCGGTGCAGTGAGATGTATAGCAGGAGGGAGTTGACAGGAAACAGGATGCTGCATTAATGAAGGAATGAGGTGTGTGTGTGTGTGTGTGTGTGTGTGTGTGTGTGTGTGTGTAAATGTAAGTGATCTCGTACTCGGATTACGATTATCATTTATTTATTTACTTTTCGTGATGGAGAAAGTAAGACCATTTAGTTGAGGTATGTTATCTATTTTCAATTTTTTTGGGTCCCAGAAGAATACCACATTTTAACTGTAAAATGCGTTGATTTTTTATTTATTTATTTATTTATTTAGTTGATTATAATTCTGCACAATTATAAAAATAAAAATAAAAATCGCGATCCGGACTTGTGCAATTATTTAATCTCAAATGCTGCCGTTTATTACAGGTAATATACACATAGTCAGGAGTTTACGTTGAGGTTGTTAATAATTTAGCTAATTGTTATTTATTTATTTTATATAATTTTAAGCTCATGAATAAATATGTGCAAACATCCTTAACAAGATAATTTCTGCTATAATTTGCTGTTCACCTTGATAAGTACATTTGAATGCAAAATGGTACATTTGGTCATTAAATATCACAGGTAAAATCTTAATCCATTTTAGTTTTATCAAATTCTGCAGCCCTAGCGATTTATACAGTACTGTGAAAAAGTCTTAGGCACCATATTATATGCTGTACCAATTTTGTTATATATGTTTATCATGTCTGCATAATTATGTACAA
>JAOVVA010000016.1:14689312-14704713 GCA_028565275.1 Leiocassis micropogon
ATTGTGTAAAGCTGCTTTGCGACAATGTCAATTGTTAAAAGCGCTATACAAATGAAATTGAATTGAATTGAATTAAAACCCTTTAGGGGAAATTTTGACCACTCAGGTGTGGCTCCACAGGGCCTCTGGGGGTGTGATGTGGTACAGTATGTGGCACCAGAGAGGTGGCAGCAGATCTTTTGGGTGCTGTCATTTGCGGGGTGGGGCCTAATTGGATTGGATCTGTATGACTGTGCATGACAGACTGTGGTGTTCAGCGTGTTTTCCGTTGCCAGCATTGACCTATTTTTGGGGGATTGGAATGGATGGGCCTCTGCTCTCTGTGGGTGAGCCTTGGGTGCTCATCATCCTCTCACCAGTCTGCTGGTGTATAGTTGGTGATCAACGTTGTTCAGTTCAAATTCATTCGCATTCAGTCTGAACAGTGTATGTCGCATTCACATACTGTACATGTGCAGAATTAGAGACTGGTTGCTGAAATGTTATTGGATAACGTTTAATAAGCATTTTTTTAAAAAATTTGTGAGTTTCTTACTCACGTTCTTCCTCCACTATCTTAAAAAAATATATATATTAATTAACGCATCACTGGCACTGCATCTACAGTACAGAGTTTTCATTACTGCTATACATGTGTTTATGAAGCTGATTAACTGCATGACTCATGTTTTCAAGATTTTCTCATGATTTCTTATTGCAAAAAAAACAAACAAAAAAAGATTTATGCAGCAGCATGTTTAGCTGGTTTTTAATGAATGGAAAATCAGTGTACAGGAGTGTGGGATATGATGCCGATCGATACCTGGGCCTTATATCGCAGGACGATGTCGGCTGTAGCACGCTTGTAATTGGAAATTGAAATGAGCTTAAATCGCCTCTAAGACATCAATAAGTGCTTGAAAGTACTTGCCGGAGGTAATGTGCAGTTCTGCTGTACTCAGCATGCCACAACTAGATGGACCTTTCAAAGATGATTTGCTTCGTCCTTTGTCCAATCAGGCTGGACTCCTTGGCTTTCATGCGTTTCTTTTGTCTTGAACCTTCAGCTGCATAGACCAGCGCGTGTACGTGAGGGTTTTGGGAGTTTAGAACATTGCATAAACAAACTGTTTAAACATATAAGGTGAGGGATTACACACTGAATACATTTTTATAAAGGGTGCTAAGCTTTAGCATTCATTATTGCTGGAGATGTAGCACCCACCAAGGGTAGCTTTTGTTTAGAAAGGTGTATTCAGGTTTTCAACACAGTACGTACATACAAATGCAAATGTTTTTGTACATTATCGATCAAAAGTCCAAAATCTGTAATAATCTCCTATGAACAGTTGATATTGAGATGTATATCTGATACTTCTGCTCGGTAAATCCTTCATAACGGCTCTAATCTGAGGTGCTGTTTGTTAATTGGTGATTTCTGAGGCTGGTGACTTTAAATGAACTTCTCTTCTGCAGTAGAGGTAAGTTTTGGTCTTGCTCTCCTTTCATCATGGTGCTTGATGCGTTTTGCAAATGCATTCGACACAAATCTTGTTCTTGTAAGAACTGTTTCAGAACAGCTGACCTTCATGTCTTAAAATAACAACTGAGTAGTGTTGTTGTTGTTACTTATAAATATGTTATAGTTTTGAAAAAAAAAAAAAAGGAGAAAATAACTCATCAAACAAAAAACATTGAATTACAAGGTGTGTACAAACTTTGGACTAGTCCTGTACCAGTAGCACTAAATAAAGTGGACACAAACTTATATTGAAATTTTACACCTGTTCCTTTTTTATCACACTGAAGAAGAAGAAAAAATTAAATTCATTTCCGAAGTGTCCAAATGTTATATAAATTCAATCCAGTTAAATTTTATTTATATAGCATTTATATATTTATTATTATTATTATTTTTTTTACAATAGTCTCTGCCCCAAAGCAGCTTTACAGTATCAGAAAGAAAATTAGGGAAATGAGTTTGAAAAGCGTGAGCTTTTGACCTGAGTAGTTTTTAAATCAGGAAAAAAAAAGGTAATAGGTGGCCTTCATTATTATGTGGTATACATGTTACTATTAGTTAATACTTATAATAAACTAATACTTAAATAGATTATTCGATTCAGTATCAAGTGTACTAAAAATTTACTTAAAAAAAAACAAAAAACAAACCTAATGTTTTTTTGTTTTTTTTTTAAATCATGGGGGTGTAAACTTTTGCAACCCTTTTAATTTCGTTTTGAATAGTCACTTTAAAAACTTTCAGCCTGCGTGCATGTCATTTAGATTAATGAAGTAGAAATGTCCCTTTATGTACAATGTAATATTCTTCTCTTTCAGTTTTAGACGTGATTGAAGGGGAGGAATCTGACGTTCGTGCCGTAATTGATCTGCCACGTTTTGATGTATTGTCATGCCCCAGATTGTTTCTTTTTTTTTTTTTTTAAACGCCAGAAACAAAAAGTTAAATGCTCTGTGTGGATATCAATGTAAGAGTGTGCAAAAGAGAAAGCAAGAGACAGAGACAGAGTTTATTTTTATTTATTTATTTATTTTTTCTCCCCCCCCCCTCATTTCACATCCCAGGAGATATCTATCGATCTCGGCCTCATCAGGATTCAGGTCCAGCTTCGGCCTGTCGTCTCTGCGTGTCACCTACAATAGAATCTGTACTCGTGACCGCTCCGCTGCATTCACACAGAATTGCTGCAATGTGCCAAAATTAGCCTCGCCAATTACCTGGGCCAAATCTGCTGCGCTCATGATGACACGAGTCAGTTGCTGCGCTACAGCTGGATATTCAGGGCTTCTCCTTCTTCTCTCAGCACTCGTCCTTCTGTCAGGATCCCAAACTTATAGCTCTGCTGTTTATAGCACAGTTATGGTGGACCTCACATAGCTGAGATACAGTTAGTTAGTGTAGTGCGTGTTTGTTAAACGGGTAATTTGTAGGTTTAGTTTGTTACGATTTTCACAATTTTAAGCGTTACATCGTGATACTGTACATTTGTTTAACTTGTGTCATACGTACATTACTAAGACTGTTAACCATTGGTCTGCGTCGCTTAAATTATTATTCTTTTTTTTAACATTAATAGATTAATCAATAGTAGTGTTGATGTCGATGATCTGTACTTCCTATTACAGGGTGGGTGAAAAGTAACTAAGCATTAAAAATGTATTGAAACTAATTGCACATGTACTTTATTACATAGGAAAATGAAAGCAAATCTTTAAATTTCCACTTTAAATGTCACTTCTTCTTCTTGCGTCGTTTAGTAATCCTATGCTCATAATTTTTTTTTGTCATCTCCGGACATAATGTTGCATTTCTCCCTTTCACTGTACGCCACCATCTCTGCACAAGAACAGTGCAGTTCAACACTTCATAGCGTCCTGCGATTTTACAGTACTTCAGGAGCGTGTTCTTAAGTCAGATTTGTTCTTAAGTCCGACAAAGTGTGACTTATACGCCTTTAACATAAATATACAATGTAAAGCATACCAATCCACTTGACTAAATCTGTGTCCCCCTTTTCCCACACTGTCATCATGTGGCCAAAAAACTGTAACCACGCCTAAGAAAATTAATCTCACATGTCAAATGTAACAGTGTTGTCTCTGCGCCTTTAAATCACAAGAGGAATCCCAGACGGCATTTTGTCTCAAAGCTTTTTTTCACTGGAATGTGAAGTATTGGAAATTGTTGAGGATTTAGTGAAATTAGGATTATTCACCATCAGGACAGCTTTACAGGACAGACATTTTCTATCATCGTGCTCCCGGACTGATTCATTGAAACAGGTCGACTCATTTCTCCCACACCCCCACACACACATACAATAAATCGGACTTTAGACATTTTATACATTCTCTTACACACTGAAAATATTGTACTGTATAATTGTAAATATTGGTATCTGGTGCACTGCAGTGTCAATGTTTTGTACAATACACGTGAGCAAAAGTACTTCCATGATTTAAACGGAAGTAGAACCGCACTCCGTTCGTATCAGCAGGAATTTGTAATTCGAGCGTTGGTAAGTCGGGGACTCCCTGTACTGCCTAGTTAATTTTCACCCACCTTGTTGTATTTATATTCAGTAGTCCTAAAAGTCGTGTGCTTTGTGTTGACTCATTTCACAGAGGAAGACTTTTTGCAAACCTGTTCAATATTTGATTTTCTTTTTCGCCTCAAGCAGTTAAGAACATCTCAATAAAAATTTTTAAAAAAGCCCTACAACCCCCTTCATGTTCGTGTTGTCCTATCACACAGGAGACCCCTTACTCCTAACAATTCGGCGTCTCGTATTTTAACCCGGCGTCACAGCTAATGTGTGAATCATTCAACCTGAGAAGTGAAGAGAATTTTTCCTCCATGCTTGTACAATCTGAGACGCTTCTCTCCCTGGCTCATACAGGGGTCTGTCTCAGTGCTTGAGCTTCATCAAATTTGAGTTTGATTAAACTTTAATTGCACCTGCAAAGCATAAAATCCAAAGCGGGATGACTCGCTCATGCTCCGTCTTTCTGTTGGAAAATGGTGGTGAAGTGATTTTGCTTCATCACATCATCAGTATGCAGCTGAATAACTGTGCAGCGGTTTTGCCAGTACGTAGCCGTTTGTAGCTCGTGGTGTAAATTTAAACGCTTAATGTAATGGTCGTGTCAGCTTCTAAATAATCAAATCCTATTCCAATGAAACCTTGAATCAACTTTTGCCTTAAATGCCTCTTTCTATCAATTTGAAGGTTTATAATGACGTTAACCCAGAGCAAATCATTTTGAAAAAATGTTAGAAAGCTCTGCTCAAGACGTGATGTTTCCGGATCGTTTATTTTATTGAGTTTGTTCTTTTCAATGGATTTTTCTTCAAATATTAGCTAACCAGTTGTTTATAAAGCACACTTGTCTTTATGTAGAATATTGGTGCCATCTTAAAAACATATGAGACACTTTCCCTCCATCCTTTTTCAAACTCTCAGATATTTAGCATGAATTCCTGTAATGAGGTTTTTAATTCGTCAGTTGCTTTTTTTTCCCCTCCAATCAATGTCTTTCTTCAGCCGTGGTCTCGTCACTGAACGATACAGATCATACCTTAAAATCCCTGCGCAAATCCAAATCGGAAGTTATCCTACAACAAACCGCGTTGTCGAGAGCACAAATTTCTGAACAAGAATTTGGGTGACTCACGCCTTCCAGCGAAGACTGCGTCTCCAATCAATCATAAAACACATTATTTTATTCAGACATGGCACACTCCCTAGAGCAAACGCTTCAATCAAGCAGCAAGTCATCAATCTCCTGCCCCAGTGTCGAGAGCGACTTGCCTGATGGCTGCAGGATTGTGATTTGTTGAGACAATAGAACTTTTAACCACCACATCCTTCCGTCCTCGGTCCCTAGCTCGGGAAATAAATCGCGAATGGTTTGGACAGTATATCTCCGGACAGAGTACACAAAAAAAACGGGGCCTCCTGGTGCAAGTGCTTGGGCCCCTTATCTCTTCTCATGGTTCACAGATTTGATTCTAGATTCAACCATCGACTTGGAGGGAAGAATGCCAGCTTCAGTTTAAAGTCTCATGGGCTGAACTTCACAATGTTAAGATCAGCGTCTCATCCATTTCACCTGTGAGCTTCCTTTCATCATATTCTTTGAATTCTGTACTTTCTGGACGCAAAGTATTGGTCAGTATTGTATCGTGAATGAAGTTTAATATATTTTTACGCTGTGAACTCGTCCAAGAGTCCCGTCCATACAGTATAGACAAAACCCCAGTAGAGTTAGCATTAGCGAAGACGGTCATAACACCACTTTCCAGTCCACAGGCCATTCAGTGGTGGCCAAAAGTATTGAGACTGAATTGAAATTTAGTGTTTTAATGACATTCTCAATTTTTTTTTTTCAAATAATGACAATCAAGTCTAATAATAATTAGTTTTTGTTTTTTTTTATGCAATGATATTGCTATACAAATCAATATTTAGCATGAAGTCCTTTATTGTGCAAAACCTTCTGGATCCGGCTGGGCATAGAGTCAAAAAGACCACTGCAGTACTCTCTCAGTCACTGTCACTCACTCAGTCCATGTCTGCTTGACAATCATATACAGAAGATTTTAGAAGGTTTTTTGATTCCTGCTGTCTTCATCATTGTCCAATAGTTTTAGGTGCAGAAGCCGCACACCATTGTCACATAGCCGTAGCTAGTTGTTCAGGTAATTAGCACAGACATCTTCACCCAGATACACTAGAACCTAATTAGTGAGATCACCTGTTTTGTGCACAGAGAGAACTTTAATGCATGAAGCACGTTGTATTATTGGTTTTGGCCACCACTGTATGCAACTGTACGCATAATGGTTCATAAGAAACACATTAAAAAAATATTGCTGGTCTTATATTTATTACGTGGAAAACCATATGCACTCGATTCATTATGGAAAGATGACCAGTCAGAGAGTTCAAGGCTTTATACAGACTGGTGCAGGAGCAGCGCTGCTGATTGTGTGTTCGGCTTCATCCCCATCAGCAGGAATAAATCACCGTTTCTCAGAAAAGTGCTGCTGGGGAGGGTTTTTTCTTCTTTTTTTTTTTCTTTTTTAAAGCAAGGGATGTTGGAGAACACTTCAGGGTCGTCTTTTAGAAAATTATTGAATTCTAAATAAGTTCTGTAATACAAATTAAAGGAAGGCGCATTAATTAAATAAAAATCTCCTATTCTGTCTCTTTTCTTCTCTTCTGTTCTCTGCTCGTTTTTTCTCTTCTCTCATCTTCTTTTCTCTTCTCATTTCTTCTCCTGTCTCATCTTCTCCGGTATTCTATTCAGATTTTTTCGTCTTCTCTTCTACATAAATTCTATCATGAATTTGCATTTTGTTAATTTATATAAAGATGACTTTTTATTATTTTCTAAATAAATGAATCAGTGGGAATCAGTTACTTGTCTCACATGAGGGTTCAGTTAAATCTTCTCTAATATAAACACGAATATTTAATAGTATAAAATGTATATTCATTAACATGTATGTGCTGGCCCAACAGGGACAACTTTGTGGTTGTGGCATTTGAACCTGGGACCTTCCGAACCGTAGTCCTATGCCTTAACCACTGAGATAGGGCGATGTACTGTATTTATGGTCGATTGTTGACCCCTGACCTCTCACCCTTGCCTCTAATCCTCTAATAAGTTTGCATGTCCTACAGTCCCCAGGTCCTACAGTCCCCTCGTAGACTAAAGCTTATACATGTATTTAAAGAGTCGCTTTTCCTCTTTTCCGCCTCGTCAGAACGTTCCAGCAAAGTGTTCGCTCTGCAAATCCGTATGTTAAATAAAGAGCTGTTAGGTTTTAGATAGAGACGACTGCTCCCGACTGATAATTTGAATTTTCCTGCTTCTAAAGAGGACCTGCTGAGGTTTGAGTTGTGCTGCTTATACGAAGGAGGCCGGCTCTTATTTATTTATTTATTTATTTGTTTATTTATTTGTTTGTTCATTCATTCATTTCTTTTCTATTTTCTCCTTGATTCCAAGGTTGGCTGTAAATTTGTCTTTAGTCTTAAGTAAACAGCAGGCTTTTAAATAAAAACCCCACAGGGCACAAGAGGTGCGCCGGTAAACATGGCACTCTGACCTCCTCTAGCCTGTCACTCAAACACTCCGGCTGGTAAGAAAAGATTCCTCTGAACAGCGATAAAGACGGGGTTTATCGGGAGCAAAGCGTGCTTCTCCTCATTGTGGGGTTGTGTGCATCACTACAGTGTGTCCTCGCTCATTCACTTGTCCTTCATTCACTTGTATGTAACTTTTTTTTTTGAGGAAATTTCTCGAACCTCATCCTTCCTTACCACTTTAAAAAAATAAAATAATTTGTTTGCTTTGCAAAGCTTGATTTTCTGATTTACTCTGTCCTCATGGTTTGATGAGGAGACATCGGTCTGGCTCACTGCCCAAACTGTTCTACCACCAATCTGTGGCATGGTCTATGCATAGCCTCGTCTCCCAGCTACTCTTCTCTTCTATTATTTTTATCTTTTCCCATCTTTCTCTTCTCTTCTTTCATTCCTTTCATTTTTTCTCCCGTCTTCTCCCATCATCTTTTTTCCCCGTCGTCTTTTCTTCTTTTTCCTTTTTTCTCCAGTCTTCTCTTTTATTTTATTTTCATGTCTTCTTTTCATCTATTCTTTTCTTTTCTGTCTCATCTTCTCTCCTATTTTTTCTCTTCTCCTGTCTTCTCTTCTTTTGTCTTTCTTTTCACTTTATTTTTCGTCTCCTATTTTTTCTATTTTTTCTTATTCTCTTATTTTTGTCTTCCTCTCCTGTGTTCTTCTCTCTTATATTCTCTTCTCTCATATTCTTTTTTTTCTCCTCGTGCATTTTCTTCTCTTAAACAACTTCTCCATTTATTATTATTTTTTATATTTATTTCTTTACTTGATTTGTTTTTAGTTGGAAGTATTTGTATCTCCTGGCACAATGATGCAATCTATATCTAATTTTTAATTAAAGTACATGTGCTTAAAAACAAGAGCTGAGACGTTCGTTATTACATCGCTCTTCTTCTACTTTCTTCTCTAATAAATGACCAGTCCTCGGTGGCGTGTGGTTTCGGGGTCGTTATGAAACCACGGCCGCCCTCTTCCCCCCCCGCTGATCCGACTCACCTGCAGCTGATTTGTGTGAAAGACAGAGATGCTGTCATGCCCGCCATATTCTCCACGCCGCGCTCTTCTTCTCCCTCCTTGTCTCTGTCGAGCGCTGCCGCTGTTCTGCTTGGACTGACTCCGGTCCTAATTGGCTGCCTCTCTGGTTGGCACCAGTGCCCGCTGCTCACCCTGGCAGCTAATAGGCTCCTGCGGCCGCTCGTTCTCTGAGCTACGGCCGGTCAGGAATGATGGATGGATGGTTGTAGGCGAGTGTCAGGAAAGCTGCTGTCTGACACCGACGCTTGTAAAGTGAGTTCACAGACCAAGAAGCAGGAGGGTGAGTTTGGGCTGGCGAAGTTCTAGACTCTCTGTCTAACTCAACTCTGCTTCGGGAGTTTGACTCAAATTGGTGGGCTTGGCCCCACACTTTACCATTAGCTGAAATGAGTGCGCCTATTTACTCGTACTTGTTTTAAAAAAATTATATGGATTAAAAAAATAAAAGCAAGGGTTGGGGAAGAGATTTTATTGATCAGTCAAAAAATGATCCGCACTCCGGTTATATTAAAACTCCCCTCGGCCGCACCGTCTTGTAACCGCGTTCCATTCAAGGCTGCCGTCTCCGCAGGTGTGAACGTCTTGCATCAGTTCATTACCTCGACGTGAGCATGAAAGATAAGCAGCGTGCTGTGATTCATAATTTATTTATCTATTTGTTTATTTTTTATGGTCTGAGGGTGTACCTGGTGCTGAAACAACTCAAGAAAGAGCGTAAACAGAAGCGTTTAGATTTCTGCAAACACAATTTCAGCTGATACTCTAATGAAGGTGAAAGATTCTTAAAGAGAATCATCCCTGGTGACGAGACGCGGATTTATCACTACGAGCCTGAGAGTAAACGTCAGAGTTTACATTAACGGAAACATCCTCAATCACCGACCGAGAAAAAGTTCAAAAGTCAAAACCATCAGCTGGAAAATTCATCAATGTTTACAGTTTTCTGGGATTCTCATCTCAAGGGCCAGAAGTATTGGAACATTATTACTGTAGGACAAAAGATTCAACAATCAACAGTGCTCGCTACAGTGAAGAGCTGAAGACTAAACTTCAGATTGGACACACAAGATTATCCAAGGACGTCGTGATCTCGCATGGCGATGCAATTAACGATGCCGATCCAATCACCGGTAAGAATCGACAAACTGAAAAAAGCAGGTGTAGTTCTTACAAATGAAATTCTTACAGAGACTAGACATCTGCCACTCAAGGTCAACGGTAAGAATTTCATTCGCAAACCACACCTACCTTTTCTGGTTTTGTTGACGCTTACCGTTGATTGGACGAGACATCTGTCACTCATGATGTACAGGTGTCTCACAGATGTTCAAATGCCTTGAGGCTGCAGTTCTCCTTGTATATCTTAGTGACGGATGTCTCGTCCAATCAACGATAGGAATTTTATTCGCAAACTATATCTACCTTTTCCGGTTTGTCTGCTTTGTCATTGTGTTTTCTGATTTGTTACTTTGTTTTTGGATTTGTAATTTTGTCTTTGAATTTATCTTGTTTTTTTGGTTTTGTTATTTTGTTTTTGAATTTGTTATTTTGTTTTGCACTTCACGGCTGTTGTGACCCTCCCTATAGTCCTAATCTTGGGACAGTCCTACGAAGACTACGAAGATTCACTTCTGATGAAGAATTAACGATAGCGGTGCATTCGTGGTTTGCAGCTCAGCCTAAAACACTTTTTAATAATGGAATACGAAATCTCGTTTAAAGCCGTACAAAGTGTATTGAAAAGCAAGGAGTAGAATTTGTAAACTGATGTAATTCCACAGCCAGAGTGGAGATAAATTTTGACTCACCCTCGTGCATACATAATAATTCAACTGAGAAATGTTTTTAGATTAAAGCAAACACATTTACGGAAAGTTAGAGAAACTACCTGGCATGATCTCATTTGTGTAACACTTAACAAACTTCTTATAACGTTACCCTCATTACCAACCAACTTTTTTTTTTCCCTCCACAGAATTATTCCCTAATAGACGTTTTTTTAGGTACTAATCCTGGTCATGCGCGTCTTCTCTAAACACGTCAGCGGACCAACCCTCGTGTGCGACATGCTGTGTTTCAATTCTCGCATCTCTGTCAATAATAGACGACTCCGGCTTGTTTGTTTGCTAAGCTGAAAATCCCTGCGCAAATTAAACCAATTAGCTCTCTCCACGGCGGAGCCGAGAGAACGCAGATAATTGCTCCGAATGTGGTGAGGGAGCAGCTTCTCCATTTCTTTTTTTAATAAGAACTGCTTAAGACGCAAGCAAAGGACGGGCATTGCGGCCATCTTGAACAAAACAAGGGTTTTTTTTTTTTTTTTGCTATTCTTTTGGCAGCGTGTCAGTTCTGACAAAAAAAAACAACAATAATAATAATAAAGCACTAGCATTTGTGTTAATTAAAGTGAAATTTATGTCAGAATATTAAAAATAATTATACAAAATTAAAATCCCTAAAGATGTCTAATTGAGCTAGACTAACATTCTTGCTCCCGATTTGCTTTCCATCAACATTTGAGAAACGTTACTAACAGACAGCTTGTGGGTGTGATAATACCCGAGTGCCATCTGGATACCTTTCTGTACTTCCTGCTCTGGTTAGCAGCAGGCTAGCGGCGTAGGAAACATAAACAGAGACCTTCAGCATGTTTCCCTTTCACTCCGAGGTTCCTGAAACCGTGCAAATGAGACTCTTTTTCAACTCCTTTTCTGTGGGAAAACGTACTGTATCAGTGGGCGGGGTGGCCAAACTGTGACCAAACACTTATATTTTTAAATTCTCACACTAGTGAGAGCTGGGGAGAAAAAAAAAAAGATGCTCAGATGCACCTGTGGCTGAATTATGGACAACAAAAACAGCTGAAAAATATGAAAATATTTAAATTCGAAAAAAAATCTAAATATGTTTCATTTTTACATGGTCTCAGACAGATGTTCTTGTCCTCGTGAAAACCCTCAAGAGCCTCGTTGTCTTCGTCTTCCTCACTCCAGTAATCTCAGAAATAAAAGTCGTTCGGTGATGATGATGATGAATGCGCAGGAGTACAGCAGACAATTTGACATCGGCTATTTGAAGCAATCACACTTATCTGTCCAGGGGTTTTATTTTTCAAGATCCCATATTGTCCCCATTTCTTTAACAAGTTAACACTCTGAGCTTCCTCAAGCTGTGAGTGTGTGTGTGTTAATGCTTCGGTCTCACTTTATTTCAGTTCCTTTTCCAGATGTGCTGTTTCAGTGTCTATGTAAATGAGCTACTGCTGAGCCACACCCATCCACAGAATAATAAAACCGAGCAACAAGCAGGAGGAAGAGCTTTTCCTATATGAGGTCATAATAAAGGAAAAAAATCTAACTGGTTTGTTTAAATGCTGGATGATAGAAAAAGGGCAAATAGCAGGAAATTTGTTTAGTTTGTTTGTTTGTTTGTACACACACAAACTGGGGCCCCATCTGAAAGACAGAAAATGACGAAACAGTACATTTTGCATAAAGCTAAATGAAATAATTTCAGTATGTTTTAAAAGTATTTTTACTATGAAAGATTAGACAGCAGAAAGTATATCATCAGCAGAAAAAAATCTCACTCACATACACACTCGCTCAATATCTGTGAGCTCATTTAGCTGGATTATAGTTGAGACACGGACCCAAGTCGTCTCATTTAGCCCAGTGATTTTGTGGCCTTTTATTAAGAGGCAAATAAATTCAAACAACAACACCGGCGTTTCACAAATACAGCAGAACTGACGTCCCTGAAGGAGAGAAATTAATTTGCTGCTCAAACTCTCTGACCGAGTCTCCGAGTGCTGACTGTTCCGAGTGTAAAAGCCAACGGTTTTTACTCGCTGTCCGTTTATTAGCAATGTTGATTCAGTAATATCTTTCTGTAATATTCATTGTAGGTTCATGCAGTTTTCCTTTACATAGAACGGCGTACGTGTCCATGTAGGTGAACATAGCGTCCTTTATTTACCATGATGAGGGCACTGCGCATAAACAAGGCAAAATATTAGTTGGTGTAATGCAGCGTTCATGATCGAATAGGAACTGGGAAGATCCACACCACAGCTAGTTATCAGTTTCCATCTCCATGGTCGTTCCTGATTTGTATTTCTTTCCACAATACTGAAGGCGTTTATTCAAAAAACACATTAATCTCCATTAAACAGTATTGAGATATTGAGATGTATATCTGCTACTTATGGTCTGTAAATCCTTCATAACGGCTCTAATCTGAGGTGATGTTTGTTATTAATTGGTGATTTCTGAGGCTGGTGACTCTAAATGAACTTCTCCTCAGAGGTAGGTTTTGGTCTTGTTTTCCTGGGAAGGTCTTTCATGAGAGACGCACTTGACACAATACTGTTATTGCAAGAACTGTTCCAGAACAGCTGACCGTCGTGTCCTATAATAAGTGACTATTATATGTTATATAATTACCTAATTCCATGTGTGTTATTTCATAGAAATATTGAAATCCACAGTTTTGTTGTAGAATGAAGAAAATAAATCACTGGACAAAAACAAAGGAATTTGCGAGTGACCCCAAACTTTTTAAGCGGTAGTTTAAGTCAGAAAGCGCACATCCACATCTGGATTTTGTGAACGGCGGCACTTTGAACCTGCCGTGTGATTTTAACATTTAACAAGCAGTCTCTTGCGTTTCTATTTAGCATTCATATCGCTGATTCCTCAGCCGTATTCGATCATTGAAATGTTGATCTTACAATATTTGTTACCTCAAATCAAACTTCTTGGAGTTTAAGATGTGTAGTTTTCAGTGTAGGAAAGTGGTCAGGGAAAATAGCGTAATTTACTTACATCAAATCTTTTATTTTAAAGCGTTTTCAAGAGCGTAGCGTAAAATCTCCTGTTTTTTGTTAGTTTTTAAGAGCGCATGAGGAAAGTCCCTAGGACTTAATCTCTCTCTCTGGGACTAAACTGCTCATTGTAAACAGCCAGACTTTAAGTATTTTCGTTTTATTCGCGACTTCATATGACTGAGTTCATCTGAGTTGCGTTCAGTACGAGTTGGATGATTAGTTTACAGTTGTTGTGCATGGATTTTAAGGCAGTGACAGAGGAGGCGGGGCTTAATATGAGTGAGTTCAAGACATGTTTTGACTGGATCATCTGCTGTTTTATATTAAATTTGAAAGAAATGTCTTCTTTGGTGATCTTGCTAAAATTTACCCGGGTGTGCACTTTTTTTGTTTTTTCTTTTTTGTATCCATTCTCTCTCTCTCTTTCTCCTTCACACACAGACACACACACACACACACACTTACTTTTTTGTTCTTCTTATCTATTGGGAGGAAAGTTTATCCTAAAGGCAGCAGCCTCTTCTTAAGGTCTCTCTTTTTTTCTTTTTTTTTTTTGTTCGTTTCTTCCTCTCAGATCTCTCAGATCGCTCCTCTCTGCTCGGGAGCTGCAGTGAGTGTGTGTGAAACTGACGTACGATTAGATTTCCCCTGCAGGTTTCTCCCCAATGGCCACAGCAAAGATAACTTTGTACCGCAAAGTGCTTTATCAATCAGTTAATACCTCGGACCAGCGTCGAGTCGATTTATCAATCCGGCCGATCTGAATGCTTATCTCACCCGAGCCGTAGCGTTGCCCGGCGACTGGTGGAGGCGGCAGAGACGCCACACTCCGCTCTCACCACGCCGGGGACGTCACTAAAGCGTGGGAAAGGAAGGATTTACTGTATCATTGTTCTTAAGGCAAGCTAGAATTCATTGTGTCTGTATGAGTGTACAAACACTCAGAGAATAGGATTAATAACAATAGAAAGAATGATGGAAAGAACTACATCAGTTTGAATGTTTAATAATTCATGTTTTTTTTTTATGATCAGTAAATCTAGAAATTTGAGGAAGATAATTGAGATATTGCCGGAAACTTATGTTTGTTTATCTGGATTATTTTACACTGAAGGTGTACGGCTTTCTTGTGGTCATGTGACTCTGTTTATTAATTAAACCTCTCATCGCTTATACTTATCGTTACATCATCAAAAAAAGCCGATTGGCCTTTTTCTCCAAACTCTGTCAGTAAATTAGTCTCAAACCCACTCATTGTGTCTCAAATCACTGCGAGCGCTAATTAGTCTCAAAACCTGTGTGTTAGAAGCTGATCAACACATGCTTATTAGAGGCGGTAAAAAGGTCAACATTTCTCTATAATCCTACAGGTGGCGCACTCTAAACTATTCACACACTGCCATCCCGTGTGGTAGGAGAGAATTATTTGCTACGTTTGTTTAGAAATAGTAATAATGACAGATGACAGTTACGCAGTAACAATGCAGCTTTTTGTTCAATTTAATCTAAATTTAAACTCTTGTATTAAAGTTAGCTTGTATAGTTTGAATGCCGTGCGTTATAAGGAACAAGCGACATTAATTACTTTATGTTGAGTTCAGTTGAGAAGCTGGTGAATGAAGCTTATAGTTTATTAAAGGTAGAAAACTTTTAAGTTATAAAAGTTCAAGGTCTTAAAATTGGAAAAAATGTTATATTGAATCGGACTATTTGTACAATTGTGATACTTATGGAATCGCAATATTAATCGAATCAGCACAGAAGTTTCGTGATAGTATCGTGTCGGGTTCTGACTGGTGATTCCCGTCCCTTGTGTGTGTGTGTGTGTGTGTGTGTGTGTGTGTGTGTGTGTGTGTGTTTCTGTGATAACCAAATGTGAATTAGCC
>JAOVVA010000016.1:14715339-14738971 GCA_028565275.1 Leiocassis micropogon
TGCAACGGCTGCGATTGGTCCTTCTGGTAGTGTCACTTACGTGTCTGCTTCTGCTTCTTCTTCTTCTACTCCCTCGAGTTTCAGTAAAAGTAACTGTAGTTACCGTTTCAAGAGGCTCAACATAGTTTGCATAGAAACACTGTCGCCACATAGTGGTCAGTCTGTGTAATTGCAGAGCAACACTAGACACACCAGCAATTTAACAGATTATAACCTGTGCGTCAGAGCTCCCTCAAAGTATGTTAATGCTACAACCCGCACTCCATTCATTCACTCCTCCTTTATAAGGGTTTCCCTTATATGAGGTCACAACAAGTGGAACATCTGATCAGCTAGTTGAAACCAATACAAAAACAAAAAAAATAGAAAGACCAAATGAGGAAAAAGCAAGGACTGTTTTCTTTTGTTTGTTTTTATACACATCGGAGACAATAATCTTGCAATGATCTTCGCCCTTTAAAAGAGGTGTGTCTAATCTTCCCGGACGTCTGCTGGAGGGGGTGAAAGGGTGGGGCGGATCCTGAATTTGACGAAGTGACATTTGAGGTGAAATCCAGGGGGTTCAAAGGAACCAGGCCGTCTTTTAGTCTCGGGTCATCTCGTGTTTATTTTGTCCTTAACCAGTTGTCCTCCTGCTGCTGGTCTCTCCTGCTGGGTAAGACCAAGAGAGGGGTTCACAGCCCTTCACCTGCATCCGTTTGTCCTATAACACACACACACATACTCATACAACCCCTGGGGAGCAAGCCCGTCGTGCAGCGCTCTGTATGCGCGTGTGTGTGTGTGTGTGTGTGTGTGTGTGAGAGAGAGAGTCTGGTCTGACCTATTTTAAATGGGGTCTGGTATTGGTTGAGGTGTAGTTGTGAAAGTGCTGAAGGAGCGTTTTTTTTTTCTCGCCTCCCTAAAGCAGCCGTCCTTGTCTCGTTATTAATTGCACGCTGTGTTGCTTTAGTTTAGAATATCCTCCACCGAATCCCTCAAGGTTACCAACAAACTTTATCTACTTCAAACTTAAAATAGAGTCACACTACTCGCCCACAGGGAATGAATTAACTGTACAAACCACATGTAGAAGAATGATTAATGACGATACACACATTCTAACGAGTTACGTTACTGCTGTCTGAGAGGGTTAACCGTTAAAGTTGTCGTAAGTGTTTTGTGAGGAACATTACAGTGTCACTGTCATGGATCTGCTGTCAAAGAACATTCAGAGTCTGATATGATCGTCATTGTTGTACGTACAGTCCTGTAAGCACTTACACTCATCTTTTCCTAAAAGACTGTGGAAATCGCTTACTGCCCCTTTAAACCTTGAAGCGGACAATGATGAGTTCTAATCTGGATCTCCTGCAGCAGGACACACTTCAGTTCACTCGTATCGCATTAATTAAATGTTTCTCTCATACTTTTCTTACTATAAGTCTCTCTCACCTCTCTCTCTCAATCTCTCCTCCCTTGTTTTCTCTTTTCCTTACTTCTTGCTTCTTCCCTCTCTCATGTCTTACTTTCTCTTTTACTCTTTTATATTTAACTTCTCTTTGTTTCTCCTGTCCTATTTTTTCTTTTTCTTTCTCTCTCACTTCTTTCTTTCTTTCTTTCTCTCTCCCTCTCTTTAACTTCCTCTGTCTCCTTCTCTCTTAATCATCTTCTTTCCTCCTTATTTTCTTCTATTCCTCTCTCCTCCTCTTGTTCTCCTCGCCTTTTTTCTTCTTCTCTGTCCCTCTCCCCTCTCTCCTCCTTTTTAGCTCTCTTTCCTTCTTCTTGTGTTCTTTCTTTTACTTTCCCTGTGTTGTATTATATTGCACTCTCTAACTAACTTCTTCCCTCTTTACTCCCCTTTCTCTCTCTCTCTCCCCCTCTCTTCTTCATTTTAATCTCTTTCCTCTCTTCTCTTCTCATCTCATTCCTTGTCCGTCTCGCTTTTCTCATCATCTTCTTTCTCTGTTTTGTCTTCCTTTCTTTTTCTTTAACACTTTCTCTCTCTCTCTCTCTCTCTCTCTCTTTCTCTCTCTTTCTTGTATCATCATTCCATCACTGCCCTCTTCGTTTCTTCTGTCTCTCCTCCTGTTTTTTCTTCTCTCTTTATTTTCTCACTTCTTCACCTTTTTTTTCTTTTCTTGGCTTCTCTCTTATGATTTAATATTCAAAGGTGTTTTATTGCCATGAAAAATATTTACATTTGTTTTGCCAAACTTTAGCAAAATGTCACAGGAAAAATAAAATCTTAATCTAAATTATAAGATAGAAAAAAAGAAGAAAAGATAAAAACAGAGTCGTATAAAAGAGTAATAATAAATGTGTATATAAAATAAAATAATAAGAGTACAGACATTTAGTTTTGCAGGCAAAGATCTCTCTCTCTGTCCCTCGTCATATCTTTCTCTGGTTCTCTCTCTCTCTCTCTCTTCTCTTGTATGATCTTCCTTCTCTTTCCTCTTTGTTTCTTTTCCTTCTCTGTCTTCCTGTTTTCTTCTCCGTATTTCCCGCTACATCTCATCTTTCTCTTTCTCTTTCTCTCTTGTCCTCTCTTCCTCTTCCTCGTGACAGAGGCGTTATTGATCTCCGCCTGCCTCATAAATCAGCTATAGATCCTTGTTCAATAGGCAGAGCGGCGTGTCCACAGCTCAGCGTCTCGTCTCACCTAGAGACAGAGCGGGAGACCCTGCGAGCCGGACTCGGCTTCAGGTCTGAGCCCCTATGGATTTATGGATCTGGGTCGGTAAGATAAATGTGCTAAACGTCCCAGGCCTCGAGTGGAGGAGAGAGAATGCTTTAAAACAAGCGGCACGGGGAGCGTGAGGACGGTGATGAATGAAGCGTTTGATTGCTGCCGGTTTCGCCCGATCCTCCTCGCTTTGCTTAAAAAAAAAAAGTGAATTTATTGTCTGGCGCTGAGGCGCAGCACTTTTCAGACAATACAGCGTTTGAGTTTCTGCTCACCGGAGGCTGAGGAACGCAGACAGGAGTTTAATCATGTTCCTGCAAAATGATCTAACAGAACATCTTTGCTTGCTTATTTTTAATTATTCATCAACACGTGTTGATCAGTTTGGGCTTTAATCTCAGGACGAGAGCTGGAATTTGATTGCCTTCAGTCTCTCTCTTGTGTTTTTTTTTTTTTTTTATCCTGCCTTGTTCCTCCTTGCCTCAAGCCACAAGAGCATGTGATGAAGAGAAAAATAAACAGGGAAGGGAATAGATAGAAGATAGACTGCGTGAGAACGAGAGAGAGAGAGAGAGCGTGTGAGAAAATATAAAGGCCTAATATATATTACACGTCTCTTTCAATTCAGGCTGCTCGTTTATCAGGAGCCCGTGTCTGACAGGTCATCACAGCACAGAGGCGGCTCAGGCGACCAAAACCGCCTTTAAAACAATATCTATATCTCTTTATTTATTTATTTACTTATATATTTATCTATTTACTGCATCACCCTTTCAGCTGTCTCATTATTGAGCTCCTCTAAAATGTTGCTCCTTGTCTCACTGTGGAGTTTCTGTCTAAGAACGAGAATGGCGTCCTGCTGGACAAAGAATACCAAAAAAAAAAAAAAAGAAAACATGAGACGGTCGCATTAAGAAAGAAAAACACACTCCGACTACTTTGATGGCAGTAAGAGCCGGCCATGAGGATGCTCGTTAATTCTGTGTCTCAGCCTGATCAATGCTTTCTCCCGGTGGCCGCGCAATAGAGACTCCAGTTTCCGTCTCACACAAGAAGGCTAGCGAGGGGCCGAGGCTCATCAGCGAGGACGCGTCCAATATCTACACCGCGCTCTCAGAGAGACACCAACGCGCGTGAGACGCTGTCGCTCAGCGGTCGTGGAGGCCGTAGTGATGGAAATACCGTTTCGTTTCTTTGATAACTTTTCTTGATTGCTGACTTAATTGCAGTTCTAAGTGCGCGGTTTATTTTAGGATTCTGGATGCTCAGCTAGCTAGCTAACTTTGTGCTAACTTTTTTTTAAAGTCTGCACTATTAATCTATTTTTTATTTGTATAATTAATTTATTTCTTTGATTCCGTAAATCTGCCTTGTAACAACATCAACATCATCATTATTAAAAGCGATATATAAAGAAAAACTTAAGTGAATTCATTAATCACATAAAAACCGAAATGGCAATAAGGTGCCATTATTTAATCGCAGAAGTCTACAATTTATTACAGGTATTATAAGCATAGTCAGGAAAGAGTTTTTCAATAATTTAAGTTTTTTAAAAGTTACGAAAATTGTTCATCTTTTATCATGTGGAGTTCATATTAGCAAATATCTTCATACGAGATCATTTGTGCCATTATTTGTTGTCAGCATTGATAAATATGTGTAAATACATTTACATGATAGTTACATATCACAGTTTAAATCACAATGTGCCTCAAAATAATTTCTGTGATATCTTTTTTATGATTTGTTTTTTATCAGATCGTGCAGCCCTTCTGGTCAGTTACACTACCAGTCAAAAGTTTGGACGCATCTTCTAAATCTTCTTCTAAAAGTTTTTCATTTTGATGATATTTTCTATCACCAGGGACCAGACGATACGATATTATTACAACACCTACAGTAGGATTCGATTTTAATCTAAACCACATTTATGTATAATTAAGTAATTTGTAGATAATCATGATGATTACTGAAACAATTAAAAGGAACAATTACAAAACTCTTAGCCAGCTTCTGTTAACAAGCTTTCTTAAGCTTTCTGCATTGTAACTGCATTGGTTAGAAGAATTCTAACCCAGAAATACTTGTGTATAAGTCAGTCCATCTTAGAATGGAAGGAAAACAAATGGAGAATGAGGGAAGGGTTTTGGATTTTAGGCCGATCTAAATTTGTATTTTTATGTAGTCTTGTGTCATAATTGCACTCTATTAATGCGTTAAGCTGTCGTTATAATTCTCCGTTATATTATACAGCCCCAAATTTTAAGGAAAAGCTTCCCTTTCTTTGTTTAATCACGAGTGTGTTTTTTTTTCTCCAGTTTCTATTTGGAAGCTACTACTGTACCTAGCTACCTAGCTAGCTAAACTTTAAGCTTAGCGATGCAGCCAGGACAGGAAGTGGCATTCAGACAAAGACAGCACCAGCAAAATGGCATCTTGTTCATTTTTCTTTTTTCTTTTGCACACAGATAAACCTCGCATTTGTACGAAGCGTCTCCATAAGAAAAGAAAACACGTTCCTTCATTTGTAATTTTTTTTTTTTACTTTCCTCTAATTTAGTGCTTGGCACGCTTTTTTTTTTTGTCCTTTCGTGGATTTGTTTATAAAAAAGCAGCCCGGTCTCTGGTGTCTGAAGCATGTGCCGGCGCACCATGGAGCCGGCATGGCCGCCACACCGCCGTGCCATAATGGCTATCACAGTGTGGTTTCCCCTCTGCTTCTTCTTCTCTGGTCTGTGAGAGATAACACAGCTCTGGAGGTTCACTCCACCAGTCGTGTGGCTTCCTCGCTATCAAGCTGAGGAGATTCCATTTAAAAGCAGAGAGCAGTCATGGTTGTATATATTTTCTTATTATTATTTATTATTTTATTTATTTATTTATTTATTTACTTTGTAAGCCTTGCATATATCCACTCAGTGTGCAAGATTAAGAGAGGAGGGTGGTTTAAGGCTCTCCGTGTGGTTGATGGAGGACCTCTACATCGCTATGTGTTCGAAATCAAAATCAGCGCCTGTCCCAATCGCTTGTTAATCAAGGACAGAAGGAGGGGACTCGACTACGCGCTGCTCTCAAGCTCCACTTGTGTGTTTGTGTTTTGTATATAAGACTAAGAGACATGCTGGATGTGGATTTAGGATTGGCTTTTGTTGGGGTGTGTGTGTGTGTGTGTGTGTGTGTGTGTGTGTTTTTTCATTTTTTCTCAAGTGAAAGTCACGGCCCTAGCAATCAAGCTCTCTCTCTCTCTCTCTCTCTCTCTCTCTCTCTCTCTTGTCCACATCCTGTGTTTGTGATTACGCCCAGACACACTCTGTATTCCCCTACATCTCTTTCAACGCTGTTATGCCTGTTATAGAGTCAAACATTTCCCCAACAGTCTCATAAGCACTCGGGTTAACTGTGACCTCTCAATTCCAGCGTCTCAGCATAATAATCATTCACCGACATTCCATTCATCCCTCTATCCATCCATCCATCCATCCATTCACGGTATTTAGCGTTTGGTCCTCAATCAGTAAGTAAGTCAGGTGTAAGGTATTTTTTATTAATAGAGGACATGAGTGTGATGCACAAACAAATGGCATAAATAATAATAAAAAAAAAACTATATCCAGTTCAAGGCAAGACCCTAGGAGTGAATAATAATCTTAAAAACAATAGATATTAATTATAAACTGATTTTTTTTTTTGCAAATTTGTCAAAATAATTATACACAAATTTACGTGCATAATTATAACAACAGTCTATACAGTGGAACCTTGGATTACGAGCATAATTCATTCCGGAAGTGGGCTCGTATTTCAAAACGCTCGTAAATCAAAGCAAATTTTCCCATAAGAAATAATGGAAACTCAAATTATTCGTTCCACAGCCCGAAAAAATAAATACATAAAAATAATCAACACAAAATATAAAGTAAAATGATGATATTAACTTGGCAACGTTATGGACGTTTGGACAACATTGGTATTGAGTTATTTTTGATGTTAGGATGTCTTTGATGAAGTAACCTCAGACCTTTAAATATTGACTACTTGACTACTGAAAAACGTCTTCAATCCAATATTAATACCAAACCGATGGTAATCAGAAACTCAGGAAATTGATGTTAGTCTGCCAGATGGACCACCAGGGAATGTTTTTAATACTTGTAAATGTGCATACATAACAAAAGCAATTCAAAAAATATTAGACAACAGAGATTTACTGAGGTATTCAACTGAAAAGCAGGCAAAAAAACCCACTAAACATCTGAGTTACGCTCTGTGAAAGTGGACATGATGCGGACTGTGCAAACACCATACAGTATGACAGTAGAGTAACTTGGGAGCTAAGACACACCTTATGGTAATATTTCTACAAGAAAATAAAACGGAGAGGTAACATTACAACACTAAGAGATGCCTGACATGAGATACACACGCTTTGTGTGGGACGCTGTTGTGTCTGTCCCAATCAATCAATCAATCAATCAATCCACGATCAGAAACTTAACCCTGAGGGGTCGACGAAGATTTTATACGATAACGTTTTTGCTGTGTTTTTTTTTTGTGTGTATGAGAATGTTTCAAAAATCATGCTTTTTTTTGTTTGTTTGTTTCTTTCCCTGAGCCTCAGTGAATCCTATTTTTATGTCAGGAATCTGAGTGTATATAGTAGATATGAACAGCTGAAACATCAACAAGAGTCCTGGGGAAAAAAAACCTGGTTTCACCTGAGCCAGGTGTCAGTGGGTCTTGCATATTCATGAAAAGTTGTAGATTATTCAGTGTAACAGAGGCTCTGCTAAAAAAAAAAAAAAAAAATGTTAGGCGCATCAGTCACTTTACCCCAAATAAAAGGTCTTTCTGAGTGTTATAATTTGGTTGTTTTGCTATTGGCACACACTCAAGACTTTCATGAACTCTGTGTTCTGTGTTTAAAAACAATCTGCCAGGTTTGTTTATTCTCTATTTTTTCAGTTTTTCTGCTAGAGTTTGAAACTGTATTTATTTATTTTTGTATGTGTACTTTGACTCAAGTTTAAAAGTCACACATGAAAACATATTTACATCAACCACATTACAAAAGCATACATACAAGTTTGTGTTTTCCATAAAGAAGGGAAATGTATTAGCTACTGTATTGGGAAAGATTTGAAATTTACACAAATTTAGGAAGAGGACAGAATCACTGCAGGCCTCCGACCCCTAAAGGTTTTAAGAGATCATAGATGTGGTTGGATGTTGTGCGAATAGATGTTGATTAGCATAAACTCTCCAAATTAAAGTGACAGTTACAATTTTATTTTATTTGTAACACTGTGTTTTGGTTGTTCATTCATTAACATTGTTATTGTTCTTTTTTTTTTTGTTAACGTTATTTTATCAAAGGCATTCAAACTTTCAAGGTGGACGTCATCGCAATTACAACGCTCATCTAATGTTAAGGTTCCTGTCGGGTCATATCTAAAAATAATTATCATGATTTCTCCTCACTTGAATATCATAATAAATGACATCATGTCCTCTCCTGGATAATAACAGTAATATGAAATATATTACAGGTTAACATTGCGCTGCCTGTCACATATCCGCATCGGATCACCTGTCATTCTTCTCTCCTATGTCTGATCACATCGCCTCGTTTCTCAGGCCTGGTTGTGCTTTAATATTTATAATTATCACGGTCTAGAAGAAGCAAATCTGTATTTTATTTATATAGTTATGTTTTTTGGTTTAATAGCATAGAAAAACGCTTCAAGTCATGATTTTAAAAACTAACAGGACTCTAATGAGCAGCCTGTTCTCAGATCATCAACTACAAGGTCACAAGAATATGAGCTGCGATCGTGGAACAGCCTGAACATCTCGAGGCTAGAATCCGGTCTGAGTATCCGCAATGATGTAATGAGGCGTGTGAAATCTGCGAAGCGCTTTAAAACCCCAAATAAAATCATATTAAACCTGATCCTGTAATGGACAGGACACCTAAATACAAGGCGCTACAGTACTAGTCTAGACGAGATGAAAGTATTAAGGCGTGTAGAACTTTGTCCAAGAAGTAAATGATCAGGTAAAGTTCAGCGTTATGAATTCCTGACATGAGGTTAAAGATAGAGTAAATGTTGTACCAAGTTTTTTATTGTCATGTTGATATTAGATTAGCTTAGATTAGATTCAACTTTGTTGTAATTACACATGTACAAGTACAAGGCAACGAAATGCAGTTTAGGTCTAACCAGGAGTGCAATAAGCAGAAAGTGCAGGATAAAGGTATAGGTTGTAAGTACACTTAAAAGGGATATGTGCAGGGAGAAGCTATGGGTAATTTTTACAGATGGATATACCCCTGTATGATATCACGATACCTAGGTGTCGATTCGATCAATATTGCGATTCATGATTTTATAAATATCCTGATTCAATATAAAAAAAAAATAATAATTTTTCAGACTACTTTTTTCAAAGTAGTAGTTATAACTTCAGTTAGATTCAACAGCTTCACAACTGAATTGAACATAAAGTAATTAAATTCAATTAAATTATATTTGTATTTCGCTTTTAACAATTGACATTGGCGCAAAGCAGCTTTACACAATCAAAAGAATTCTTTCAATTTGTATGAAATGTGAATGTGTATGAATAACATTAGTTTTCTCAATTAAAAACCAAGTGCAACATTTAAACTTAACTTCAAATACAAGAGTTTAACTTTTAACTTCAAATTAAACAGAAAATTTAACTTTTAAATTAAACATGAAGCTACATTGTTACTGAGCAGTGTGCATCTCTGTCATCCACCACAATTATTACTACTAAACCAACGTAGCAAATTATTGCATTGTTTAGAGTGTATCACGATTTTACTGCCTCAAATTCCTCCCAAGTCTCAAAACTTAGCTGTACACCGAGCACACATCGAGGTTGATGCACGGTTTTCAAGACTGGTGTTTTGAGACTAGTTCGCTTGCAGAATTTAGAGAAAAGGCTAATCAGAAGCTTTTAACACACGCGATGTTTGATAACGTAGCACCATAAAATTGCGTTTCACTATTCTGGAGCCCATGTGCTTGGTACAGAATCTGTTATATCTGAGGCTGATCACCAGTTTCAAACTGAACACCAGCCAATTCCCGTCTCTAGATGATCGCATCTCAAGCAAGTTATGATCAGCAAGTTATGATCTTTGAGAAGATAGCATTTTAAAAAAAAAAAGTTATGTATGTAAGTGTAAATTCAATCGGATCAAGAGTACAATTATTAATTCTGTCTGAAAGTGCAAATCCTCTGAGATGATATATAAGCACTTGACCATGTCCGCATCCCAGTTCTGCTCTTCCATCTGTTCATTACTTCTGCCTTTTTAAAAAAAAAATAAAGACATTCAAGGTCTCAGCCCTAAAAACACTTTTAATCAATTCCTTTTTAAAGCGTTATGATCAGCCTCATGCTGAAGTATAATGGATTTTCTTTCAGCCTGTACCATACCATTCCTCACTGCGTTCTCATTTCAGATTATTGCCTTTTTATGTTGTTGTTCAGATTGGAATAGTTAAATGTAGTCATCTTTTTCATCATTTTTGGAAGGTCCCATCAGTCCAGTCACCCGGCGTGTGACCAGGTGAACTTCATGACCTCATGACCTCCGGCTTTACACACCTTTTCACCACACACTCAAATCAGGCATCACTTCACACCTCACTGCTCTCAATATCCCCCTCCATAAACCTTTAATGGAGTTTAAATTGTACACTAGAGCGAGGTAGAGGAGGTGCGAAGCCCTTTTTTTTTTTTGAGTTAAGTTGTTTGTCTGAGGAAGAACCGAACTCACTTAAAGGAAGAACTTACCCCAAATAATTATATTTCTCATACTCAAACAAAAAAAAACTTGTGTCGAAGGTGAAAGAAGTGTCTGCATTTGATGTGATGCATCATTAAAATCTTTCTTCTCTTCCCCTGTCTCCCTTTCTTTGTTTTTTTCAGAGTACCCAGTTTTACAAGGTCACCAATGAAAACTATCACAAAGCTGCCGACGAGGTGAACGCTAAATTTAGGTGAGTTCGCAAAGGCGCTGGCTGACTGCAACACTGATCAGGGGTCAGATACGAAATTTCACAGTATTTTAACTACTTGTGTGAGGAATATAGAGAGATGCGATGCTTTTACTCCTGATTGCTGAGCAGGTGACCAATTAATCTTTTATACCTTCAGCTCTGACGTCATTATGTAGCTTGTTTTTAAACATCTATTCCTCACTCCATCTAAACATGGTGGTTCGGATTTTCGATTGATTTTGAGCTGATCCTTTATAGAAAAGATCTGGCAAAGAATAGTTGTTATTTATGACTCTTATTTAACACGCATGGATCAAAAGGTCAGTTACCAGTTCCGTCAAATCAAATCAAACCAGGACTTGTGATGATCTGAATGGTGCAAATGTTTTGAAGTTGTTCCAACATCACCCATACAGTCCTGATCTTTTTTTGGACCATTTAAGGAGTTCCTGGGAGGCCAGGGTTTCAGCCGTGAAGCAGGCAGTCCGATCATGGCTCCGACATACTAAGGAAAACTTTACACCCTGATGGTGTCCAGGCACTAGTGAAACACTGGGATAAGTGCATTAGTGTAGCAGGGGATTATGTAGAGAAATAAAGGGAGTTTTTACTCTCAGAAATGTTATTCTGCACAATCACAAGTTTGGACTTCATCTTCGTGAACAAAATTAGGTTTTACTCAGTCCAAAAACCTGGAACACTTAATTTTAATTTTTGAGATGCGTTTAGGTGTCGAGTGAGGTGAAAGTACAGTTTTTGGATAAGATATAAAAGTAATGTCGTAGTCCATGTTTTATTATGAACGTTGAATTGAAATACCCATTTCTGTAGAAAAAGTACAGAAATGTTTGTTTGTTTGTTTGTTTATTTATTTATTTGTTTTTTGGTATGCTGTCAATTATAGTTCTTTGAAAGATAGGAATAAAGAAAAATCAGAATCACCACGTCAAACTCAGATTCATCCAAGAAATTTCTATTGATGTGTCTCCAATTTGTATTGAATATTTGACTGTTTTTAATGATGTATTATAATTTTCTACAAAAAAAACTTTTCTTTTTTTTTTTTTACACCTTACTTGTTTTTAGTAGTGAGAAATGATTTGTGTACGGATATCTACTGATAGTCAAGGTCTCAGTCTTGGTGCCTGAAAGAATATACTGTAGTAGTATTGAGTCATATCTCGTTTCTATAGCAACAACACCATCATTCGTCTATCAGATCCTCACAAAATTTAATCTAGACTTCAGTAATCGGGATGGATTTTACATTTGTGTGTATTTTTGGAAGAAGTCTCCAGTGTCAGGGGTTTGTAACAGTCAGAAATACGTTTATACTTTTTTCTTTTCACCACATGGGGCGTCTTAAGCTGCTTTCCGTGTTCTAGACACCATGACGAGATAAAGACTGTGTCTTGTAAACTTTTAAGAGGAAAAAAAAAAAAAAATTATTAAAAAAAAAAGGCAGGTGACTGAATGATTATAATATAAGCTGTAAGAGGAATTATTTTTATGGGCAACTGTAAATACAATTGTACAGTAAATGGAATAAAAAGAACAGCATGTTGTTCATTACGTCGCCAGAATGCTCTGTTACCGGGAAAGTAATCACCTTAAGTGTGTTCTCGTCCCCTAGTCAGTTCAACTCCGCGCTTTTCTTAGGCATTTCTGGATCATTGATGTTTGACCATTAGCCCACAGCTGTAACTAAAGATTATGGTGGTTTAGTCCATTTTGGCCGTATATGTCTTAATGTGGCCTATTAGCCACTCATATTAATGCCTGTGAGTGGCTGCGATGGGAAGGGAGGGCAGGCTGTTCCAGTACTAGCCTGGCTTCGCAAATTACATTAGGCCATCATTAGGCCGCCTTCCTCAGCGCTAACACCGGGATCATCGTCTCTACCGAAATGCCTGAAATTGATTAGTAAACTCCGGTGGGGCAGGGGAGGACGTAGGAGGGGCGGAATTGCATTAGGAAATGCATTAAAACAGCATTAGCATGACATAGCTACCCTTCCCAGAGCAACCTCGGAGTGGGCTGGGGTGTCATGTGACCAGCGAGGCTCGCTGTGAGTGCTCCGATTGGCTGATTGCATTAGAGCGGTGCATTAGCAGCGTTAGGATTGGATTACCGAGTGAAGGTAGGAGGATATGCGTAACTGTTTTTTTTTCCGCGGATAATGAAATGTTTGCAGGCTCTGGTGTTACTGTTGGAGCCGGAGAGGCACAAGATATCCAGCCTGCAACAGACTAATTAGTTTTGTGTGTGTGTGTGTGAGGGAGAGAGAAAGAGAATGGAGAGAATGGAGTGTAAGAGAGAGAGCAGGGGTATTTGGGTTGTACATTAGACTACAAATAAATCCGTATCGGCCGTCCCTGCGGATCGGGCCGCTCTCGTCGGGTTCCATAACAAGAAGCGGAGATAAGATGCTATCGTGGATTCGGTTAAAATAATAATCCCGAATATTTAGTCAGAGCCTTTTGATTTCCTGAAAGTCGAAACCGTCCCCGAGATAAATATGGCACAAATCTGCATAATTGAAAGAATTAACATGAATTTGATATGATAATTGCTCTTTTGATGCTGAAAATGGCTGCCGCCCGAACGGGTTCGTTTTTTTCTCTGTAGTTGGATAGGCTTTGATGTCAAGCCGAGTGAAGTCATGGCTAGTCCGAGTGATGTTTCCAGACGTGACTTTGTAAGATCTGACACTCTAACAGTGTGGACGTGTGGTTAAGGGCGACTTTTCGTGGTTGCGATTTAATAAAAAAATTTTTTTGAGTGTCAATGAAGCCTTTTTTGCTAAAATTGCAAGGACATGCTCCTACATGCTAACATTATCTTACACTACATCTCATTATCAAAGTTGTTTTTATTATTAATGTTGCTGCTCAACATCGGTCAAATAATTTCCTAGGAAGTGGACTGGATTAGTCAGAATCTCTTAGGGAGTGAGTGGGAAGGGTCAGTGGTCAAGGGGCTGGGCAAGTCTTAGTAAGTGGGAAGGATTGTGGAGAGTAGGTGGGATTGGGAGAATTTCTTAACAAACTAATGGGATTGGGCAGAATTTGTTTAGTAGCAGGCAGGGTTGGTCAGATTTTCCTGGGTAGTGGGCAGGATTGGGTAGAATTCCCAATTATTTGACAGGGATTTGTCACAGAGACGGTGAGACAAAGACAGTCTTAATGTTCAGCTGAGCGTTCAAACCCATTGGCTTGTGATTATTATTATGCTGGCTGTGGCCCAGGACTCGATTCTCACATTTTGTGTCCATCAAACAGTCGGTGCAGCAAAGTGAGATCTCACATCGTCTTTCCTTAAGTGCTGTAATACACAGCGGGAAGCCGTATGGCTCTTTAGCAGCTATAACCTTTTAACAAAAAAAAAAAAAAAAGAGCTATTAGGGGGAAATATAGTCAAGCGCATTAGATTGACTGTGTGGTTGGACTCCTTACTTATCCCCACACACACACATACAGATTAAACCTGTCACAATTATCACATAATCACCCAATCTGTTATTGGGGTTATTTCAGGCGATCGTGATTAAACCATAAACGTACACCTCAGGTCACTGCAGCATCATGACCTCATTTCCCCTTCTAACCTCAGCCATTTATTTTATCCCCTCCAGCCACTTTTCCATCTCTCTGTCCTATTCCTTTGACAATTTACCAACATCGACATCGCAAAATTGTAGCATTTTTTCTACAGGATTAAAACAGGAGCAGTATTATATTCTAGATTGCGATCGATCTGAAAGCGTTGATTTATAAAAACATTTTTTTTAATTGTTTTTATTGACCCATGTAATCGACGTCTAATAAACAGGGGGGAAAAAGTCAACTTGTTTTTCTGCAATGAGGTGTTTGTTTAACATTTACAGAAGGAGTCTCCAGTGTCAGTAGTTGGTAACAGTCAAAGGTAAAACAATAACTGTTTGACAAGCTGAAGGAGATAGAGAGAGAGCGAGTTCCCCAAAATCGATTTGTTTCTTAATATGATTTCTCTACAGCATACATCAGTAATATCAGCAATATTTATCCTAGTTATAATTAAAACTACGACGAAAAGGCAGCAAGGGTTCGATTCTCACCTTGGATTTGTGTGCATGGACTTCGCATGATGGGTTTCCTCTGGATACTCTGGTTTCCTCCCACAGTCCAGAGACATGCAGATTTGGCTAATTAGCATTTTGCTCGTAGTGTGTGTTCCAACAGACTGGCACCCCTTCCAGGGTGTACCCCACCTCGTCCCCGAAGTCTCCTAGGATGGGCTCCGGGTCCCCGTGACCCTTTTTAAACCTGGTGTTCGTCAGCACAAAGTTGCGTTTTAACTGCTGAACATTTAGTTTAACATTTTTTCATTTAAAAACGTGGGATTAAAAAAAAAAGCCTGAAAGCGGAGAGGAAGTGCCTTATGTTTCAAACATGAGTGGCTTACAACATTGTGTCATTTATTCTCAGATTTTCCCGGTCTCTGCTCTCTGATTGGCTAGGAGAATACACTGAAACTGCACGTTTGGATACGGAGTGAGACCGAAGGAAATGCAGACATGCCAGAGTGCAGCATCTGAGCCGTATTTCAGCTGGAACGTTAACAGGGACATCCTGGAGAGCTTTAGGACTTCTATTAGCTTGTTTAAACAGCAGTATAATACAAGAGCATTAATTTTTCCTTTTTTGTAGATGCAGAAGGTCTAACTTTAGCATCTCATTTATTTTATAGGTTTTACCGCAGTATGTTATCGTCCTGTAACCTGTATCGAAAATGACTGGTGATGATTACACAGATCTTACACACACACACACACACACACTGTGAGATTATGAAACTCACGCTTAGGCTTCTCCTCAGACTCTCCAGGTCTAACTACACTGTAGCTTCCTGTTAGATTTTTATTGATGATTTTTGTGAGACTGGCTATATCGCTCTCTCTCTCGCGCTCTCTCTCGCGCTCTCTCTCTCTCTCTCTATTACCTCTCATTCTTTTTTTCCTCCATCCTTAACCTTCAATCTCTGCCCTCTCTCATTTTTGTTTTTCATTTCATTTCTGACTTTATTTATTTTCCCTTCACAGAGTCTTTCAGCCTTCCCTATTTTTTTCCCTCTCAGTCATTTTTTTGTCTCCATCTTCATTCATTCATCTGTCTTGGCAATGGAATGGTGTGTGTGTGTGTGTGTGTGTGTGTGTGTGTGTGTGTGTGTTAGAGGTCAAGCATGTGGCCACGCTCTCTCTCTCTCTCTCTCTGCTCTAGTGGACCTGATGGGTCCTATTTAAAAAGAAAAAAAATGAACGATGAAAATGAGCCCTTGTCATTTTTCTTTTTAAATGCTTCATTTGTTTTTATTTGTCTCTCTAAGTTACGCAGCTTGTCCCGCTCTGGATTTTTTTTTCCTCGAGTGCAAGCGTCACCCCTTAACCTTATTAGCTCGTAAGTGGTTGTAAACAATGACAAATCGGCGCGTGTCTGTTAAGAGATTGATGACCGTTCGTTTTAAGGCCACACGCTCTCTGGACACGGGACAAAACACTCACGCACACACACAGATGAGTGTCAAGGCAAGTGCCCGAGAGCCTTTTGAGAAATGTGTGGTGGTATTTAATAAGTTAAACACACTGGTTTTAAAGGCAGATTGGTTTTTGTTCCATTAGTCCATGTTATTGCACTGGACACACCATATATACTTCAAGTGCTTCTCTAAACCATATTGAACTTACGCACGTAGACTCTCTCTCTCTCTCTCTCTCTCTCTCTCTCTCGTATATTTCTACTTTGTAACAGCCTCAGGACTCGCTTGTCCTTCATCATTAATTTACAACCCAGTATTTGATATTTTTTTGAGAACTTTAAGTCTAGAACTAAGTCTTAATCATTTCCTAAAGCAAGAAACATTCTGTAAAACCAGCAATAGTTTTTATTTTTACACCTTTGCTTGTGCAGTGTAACACGCTTGGAGATAAGCGCTGTCTGCCCTCTTCTGCATACCTGAGCTCACAGATCCTCCTGATTGGTTAATGTTGCTCTCTCGCTCTCTTGTTACCCAGCACTCATGATGACTGTGGCTTCTTCAGGATGCAAATGCGCGATCTCCAGACGTTCAAAAATTTATGTCGGTTAAATTCAATAAACAATAACGCTGCACAAATAATCACATAAAAATCACAATGCCGATATGGACGTGTGCAATTATCTAATTGCCCGATGCGCCAAATGATTACAGGGAATATATACACCGATCAGTGATAAGGTGGTAACCAGAGCGAAGAGGAACAAAGAGGAACTCTCTCCTTCAGGGAATTTGGAAAGGTTAAGAACACTTTAGAAAGTATTTAAGAAAATGTAGAACAAGGACAAGGAACAAAGTATATTTACTTTTTTTTTTTTTAAAGGATTTAAACTGAAAGGAAGATGTGGGAGATCAAGACTAGAAGGTGGCGGTAATGCAAGTTATTGGATCCCAACCATCGTAAAACAAGATCATGAGTATACTGAGTACGCCCCATTAGAAGAGTATTAATCTTTTCCTAAATTTTTCTAAATCGCTCCCCACATGCATCAGTGAGCCTTGGCCACCCATGACCGGTTTTTCCTTCCGTCATCATTTCCTGCGGTCATGCGGTTTTGGAGTTTCTCTGACCCAATCGTATATCCAATCCAATTTGTCAAAGTCAAGTCAAATCCTTACGCTCGCTTCCAACACATCAAGTTCAGGGGTAAAATGTTCACTTACAGCCTAATATACCTCGAGATATTGCAGCTGGAGCTACTGTGATATGGGCCAGATTGTTTTGGTGGCAGAATGGGGGGCGGGGCCTACTCAGGTGGTCATAATGTTATGGCTGAGTGAAGCGTGTGTACGTAGTCAGGAATTTATATAGGGTTTGCCAATAAACAGGGCTGTCTATTAATTTTAACACGTTACTATTTTTTTTTTCTATGCTTAAGTTTGACCCTAATGGCTTCCCATAATCCCGGCAGTTTGTCATGCATTTCTTCATCCCAACCTTACACGTTTGTAAGACAAGTAAATGTAAGTATTTTAAAATCACAGTTTATGAGTTAAACTGTTTCTTGGCATACATCTAGGGAGAACATTAGCTCACTTATGCAACTTTTTCTAAAACCACTCCCACCAGTTCAGTCTTGTATCCGTAATCTTTCACCCTGTTAGCATGGAGCGCGCCCGTCTGCTGCTAAAGTGCTGGAGTTTTTTTTTTTTTTTTTGGCTAGGATTTTGTGTTAGCGGTCTATAAAAGTGTGTTAAATTCCATTAAAGACAAACTGGAAATGTATTTTTTCCCCTAACCAGACAGAAAACTGTGGCTTCTTTTTGTTCTTTCTTTTTCCAGTGAAAATAAAATACCTTTAATACAGTATAGTGTTAAATATTTTACTTCCATATCAAGATGTGAGTGTATAATTGTTTATCCTTCTTTTCAGCAGTTCACTGTTTCTTATTAGGTGATCTTTAGGCCTATTTTTTCTTTTTCTTTTATTGTTTATTAAATTAAATTCCTAGATCTTGTTTCTCTCTCTCTGTCTTACTCAGGAAGAGAGGACAACAAGAAATTAGTGGAAAACCCATTTTCCATAAAACTCGTTCTTGCTTGCTGAAGCTTGACCTTATAGCAGCTTCAGCTTTATTGATAATATAACACAGCTGGCACAGCTGTATGGACTCTCGTCATGAAGATAACAGTGTAAGAGATGTAGAGTTTACTTTTTTCTTTATTATGCGAGTTTAATAGATGTTAATAGAGTTGATCGTCACTGCTGAGAAGACAGTAACTTTCACAAAAAAAAAGAGAAGAATCCACAACCTTGCTTCTCAGTGTTTGGCCTGTTCATCCTCATCGAGATGATGCTTCTCAGTGGAGAGTAAAAGCACTTCAGTAAGACGCGCTCTGGGTAAGGCCACCTACAGACAATCAGCTGCCAAACCAGCAGACCGCGTGGAGAGAGCGGTACTACTTTGCGCTGCCCTGGGCTTGGGTTTGACCTCTAAACCTACGCGAAACCTTTTTTTTTTTTTTTTTTTTAAAAGTCAACCTCTCTCACACTTTATGAATATGGCAGTGTAACTAGGAGGGCGCTGTGTGAGATGTTGAACTCGGGCAGCTCGTAAATGTGGCTTGTAATCACTCCGACGTCCTTGAGCGCACAAATAATTAATGCATACTTGAGACTTGACTCAATTCTCACTAAGCGGTTTGTGATAAAGGAGCGGCTTTGTGATATGCACCGGATGGAGTGTTTACTGTAAAGATACAACATCTGAGTCTGTGGGCAGAATATTAAGGAATCCGAGTATGCGCAAAAAAAATCTTAAACATAAACATCATGGCTGTTCGAATAAACCGACCAGACGTCTTTCTAAACATCTGACGCGGTTTTCACCACATGATCTAATTGTCACTATCCCTAGATAGCAAGCTAATTTATTAATGTTTATGAAACACACTAGTTAGCTAGTTGTTGATTTTAACTTTAACATATGGTGTTGATTTGCTGTCACTCGTGCATTTTAATATCTGAACAATGATCAATAGAGATGAGGGAGAAACTCAGTTCAATTATGAATCACAATTCTTTTGTGTGGTGAGTCACGTATCGCCACAATGACTCCAAAATCTTTTTTTTTTTTTAAACAATTTTCACATTTATAATAAAAATGAACCAGTGGATCGTCCAGTGATCAGAATTGGCTGGTGGACATTACATTATCAAAAGTCACACACGCTTTTAAAAGCCTCTGATCGGAATTTTTCTCTAAACTCTGTGAGTGAATTAGTCTCGAACCCACTCATTACAAACGTTTACACGATTCTCAAAACACAGCAAACGCTAATTAGACGTAAAAATCATGTGCATTAGGAGACACACCCGCGTGCTCAAAGATTTTGGATGCATTTGAGGAGGAATAACATCACTGTTCCTTTATAATCCTACCTAAGTTAGGTGGCGCACTCTGAACTATTTACACGTTTTCATCTCGTTTGGTAAGAGAGAATTATTCGGTATCCTAAGTTTTTTAGGAATAATAATTGTACTGGAGATACAGAGATGCTGTTCGTGCTGCTCAGTTACAATGTAGCTTTTTTTGCTTGATTTAACATTTGTGGTTAAGATGTTCTCTTAACCTTCTTGTATTTGAAGTTAGTTTGTATTGTTTAAATGCCGCGCTTGGCTTTTAAGTGAGAAAATTTATGTTATAAGGAACGGGTGACATTTAATTACTCATGAAACTTTTTAAAGGTTCAAAATTGTAACAAAATCGGGGAAAAAATGTAAGACCGAATCAGGATATTTATAAAATCATGATACTTACAGAATCGCAATTTTATTCGTATCGTGATAATTTCCTATGTGTGGGTCGTCCGTGGCGATATCCCTTCTAACCTAACATCGAAAGGATCCGATTTATGTTTTCATTGTCATTTCCATATTGTTTTCATTGTGCTCAGGTATGTTGGAGTGGATTGCAGTATTCCTTAAGCTTAAGTCAAAAAGCAAAACAGAAAAAAATAATCTCTTGAGAAGGAAATCTGTGATCCCAAAGCCTCTTCTTTTCAAAGATCTTCATTGTCTCCGAGCGTAATTTTTAAGAAGTCAATGTCTCCTTAAGTCTGATGGACTCGGGCCCGTTTCCGCAGGATGTAGAATAGAGGAGGCCTCGCTTCGGGTTATTGAACGCACAGTTTGCTAGTATTGGTAGGAAACTCGGAAAAAAGAGAAGAAAAGAAGGAAGAAGAAGAATCGCTCATAATGAACCAACCGCTCTGTAAAATCATTCCGTGCTTATACACACGGCAAGCGTCCTTTTCTTTTTCACTCACCTTCCCTGAATGAATCTTCAGCTCCTTTAGTTGAGCTTCCTCTCTCCATCTCTCTCTCTCTCTCTCTCTCTTTCTCACCTCTTTTCTCTCTGATAACACATCTCATATCAGTGCCTCATTCAGTGCTGTGTCATATCTGACTCTCTGCCATTCTGCTATGATCTATGGCCCGTATGGCTTTTTCTCCATCCTTAGATAGATGTCCATATATATATATAGTGTGTGTGTGTGTGTGTGTGTGTCAGAAAGAGAGACAGAGGATTATAGATATCTTCATTGCTTATGCATTATGGATTACAGATGATAAAAACACACAGTCTTGACCTGTCTTTTCTAAGCCAGAGCACGAGTGTAAGAGGAATAAAACCCCGTTATTTCATACATCATAAATCCTATCATGTTGTGTAGAATATTTGAGAGTAAATAAATATTTTAGAGAAATAAATTCAAGGTAAAAAGGTGATCCTCGTCGCACCCGTCGATGCTTTCTATGCATTTTTGCTCATCCTTTTTTTTTCTCTCCCTTACTTTTTTTTTTTTTTTTGGTACTAGTTTCCTATTAAAGACGGAAAAAGACGGATGGAACAAAAAGAGCGCGAATCCCTTTTCTGAGACGGAGAAAGAGAGAGAGAGAGAGAGATCAGACGGAGAGATCAGATAGAGCTTCACAGGCTTGACAGGCGTCCTCCGTTCATTTCCCTTTAGACTCCCTCGCCAGTGTGTGTCATATTAATGATGCTCTATCAGAGCAGGCCGGTTTATGCTGTTGTCTCAGCGCAAAAACCAACACTGCGCAGCACTGAACAGAGGAAGATAACGTCTGCTCCTAATCTGTTCTCCCCCCTAAAGGTCATGCTGGTTAAATGAAGGGTGTGTGCGTGTGCGTGTGCGCGTGCGTGTGTGTGTGTGTGTGTTTTCCCTGGGGCTGCAGGAAGTTATGTTTCTCTAGATGACTTAATGTGGTTCAGGGTTGATGGGAAGGAAAACACACTTCCCGTGTACTGTAGTTTATCTAAATACATTTTATGAACTAATTAGATAATATGTTAAATCTTTAATTGTATTGAAAGGATTCTTAATTAATACAATAACAAGTCTAGAGGGAACTCTTACCATAATGTTAACGTGTGTGTGTGTGTGTGTGTGCGTGTGTGTGTGTGTGTGTGTGTGTGTGTGAGGTATTACAATGGGTTATTCCCATCCCTACTATCTGTTTTGTTATCATTTTTATAGATACACTTGTTAGCAAAAACATTTCAAGGACCGCTGCCTGTTTTTTTGGCTGCTTTACAAAATGAAAAATAAAATAAAATGTTTACTGTCGTGTATACTATTGAGCAGTAAATAATAAATATAGCTGTATAATAATTACTGTATAACTTGTTACTGTACTTTGACTTAAGAAGAGAAATATCGCCAGTTTTGTTTTAAAATCCATTTACAGCTGCTTTAAAGCAGCCTGCTTTAGTTTTACTTTAGTTTACGTTTCACATCACATCATTAAGTATAACGTCTCATCCACTCGGTGTCAGTGTGTGTGTGTCAGTTCATTAAATCCATATGTGTGCACAGTGTTAATGGGGACTGAAATCCATCTCTGTCCTCCAGTCCTCCCACACTTCTGTGTTTCCGCGTGAAGCTCCCACTCCATGTCGTTATGCTTTAGTTGTGCATCTGAGAGCAGTCAATTATACACACACCTGATCTGCACTGATCAGACCTGCGCATCGATTACCCATTGATCAGATGTTTTAGGAACGAGAAAAGCACCCAGAATGTCGTCCTAAGGTCTTCCGTCACTGTCACGCTTCCATATCGCCGTCTCGTTTACAAGCCGAGAAATGTAACGATGATGGACGACGGCGCTGACGGTGGCTCGTTCTTTCTCTCTCTCCGGTCATTCACAGGCGCTACGAAAGCACTCCCGTGTGTGGCGACCTGCAGAGTGAGATCCTGAAGTGCTACAGGGAGAACGCCGGGAAGACACTCCTCTGCTCTAATATCGCCTCTCTCTACCTGCAGTGTGTCAACAGCGCTAAACAGGTGAGTATGTGAGAAATATCGTCTTACTGTTATGTTTATAAATATTATTAAAAGTGTACCTCTGCAAAGAAAGGATGAGAGGAGAAAGTGTGTAAAAAGAAGAGCATTATTTTATAATGATTATATTGAAGTTCGGACGTGATTAGGGAAAGTGAGTCAGTTTTGTGCAGATAAATTTACATCAAAAGAAAGAAGTCAGGTAAGTGAGCTGGATAACATCGGTGTGTTTTAATAATAAAAACAGTCAGGAGGAGAGAAAGAGGGCAGTCTGACTGACGAGGAAGATGACCAGCCGCGGACGTTTTTCTTGTAGCCCATCAGCTAACATGCCAACATCTCACCTCAGTCATCACCTCAGTAATAAATCTTGAAGATATCACTCGAGGAAAATATTTCACATTCTGTCCAACAGTCGCAACAATGTGGACAAAAAAAAAAAAAAAAGCCCTTCCTGTTGTACACTATCCGTTTAACCCTGTAACACGCTTGTGTAGAAGGGATTTCTTTAGGTTTTGCTTCTTCTCAAGGATTCTTCTTCAATTTTGTCTCTGGAACAAACTATAAGCCATAACAAACTGTATCAATATGTATCAATATCTTGAATTTTTGTGTCTGTGAAGTTCCATTGTGATCATGTTCACTTTCCAAACTGCAGTACAGTGTACATGGAATTGAATTAAAATAAAGATGTTGAAGCTTGTGGCCAGAAAAGTCCACAGAAGCGATCATGTGACATGCAATAACCACACAAGCTTATACATCTTACTCTTCCTGTTTTTTTTTGTTTGTTTCTGAGATCCAAGCTCGCCACACGACACAAACATTGTCATGTACCATATTCTTTATCTTCTTTTTTTGTGTGATGTTATTTGTCTAATATTGACACACGATTTGTTCACTTTCACACACTTTTTAGTGCAAAGTAAATCTTGCCCTCAATGAAAAAAAAAAAAAAAGTCACTTAATATCTATACCTACAGGATATCTATCCATCTAACTATCTATCTGTATATCTATCTCCACTGCCTGGCAAAAAAAAAA
>JAOVVA010000016.1:14748788-14762724 GCA_028565275.1 Leiocassis micropogon
AAAGTTATTATATGGATATGGAGCTTTACTCACTTTTTTCAACACACTGCTATTATTTTGAACACCACTGTATATGTGTGTGCTCTGTGTTGAATTGGCATCTTGTCCAGGGTGTACCCGGTCTCATGCCTTAAGTCTCCTGGGATAGGTTCCAGGCCCCCTGCGACCCTGTACACAGGATAAAGCGATTTGGACGATGAGTGAGAGTGAGTGTGCAAATCTACAAATTTACTAAAGTATAATAAAATCTGATTGAAATACAGTGGAAATATATGAACTCTATAAATTACACGGAATGTGCAAGAGGAGTTGCACTTGTATACTGAGAAATATATGAAAAAAATATCTAAAACTATAAAAGGGTAAAGCTACGGCGAGTATGACAGTTTTAAGGATTTGCAGTCGAAATACAGTATGTGACCCTGTCTGTGAAAACCCAACTAAAGTCTTTTTTGATTGACTGTTTTGTACATAAAATCATTCTACACTTTAAAAAAAAAAAAAAAAAAGACTTCAGCGGGGTTTTCACAGATGTCACATACAGTACAGTATAAAAGAAGAACAGTTCCTCAAACTCAGCTACATCACTCAGTTCATAACAGGTCTTAACTAAAGTGTCTCAACCACACGTACAATTATTTTTATTTGCACCTGCATACAGTATCTTCTAACAAGTTTAGATGGTTCTGTTTCACAAAATATGCAATATGTAACGACCTAGATTAAACCGCTGTCATAACAATCATCTTTATTTAACTGAATAAGAGGAATATTCTCCCATAGCATAAATTTTGTTGGATTTCTTTTCACACACACACACACAGACACACCTCTAGTGTGTTAACCAGATGTTATGTGAAAACTTTCTGGCAAGATTGTTTTTGTTTTTTTTCTTTTTTAAAAATAGTGTATGCTCGTATCTGTTTAAAACACCTTAGGTGTAACATATTTGTACCACATCCTTAAGAAGACATTTCCACACCCTGAGCAATAGTGGAGTGTGTGGCAGCATACGCATATGCTAAAGTCTAGCAGGGAAATTCTTCATGTACACACTACCTTGAGAAACTGAGGTCAGCGTGGAGAAGTGTAGAGGAGCGTGGTGTGGTGTTATGTGATTGATTTTAAGACAGGTTTCCCCTTCGCTCCTGATAAAGGACAATAAGTCTTTCTCTCGTTCTCTGATAGCTTTGCTGATTGTTGCAGTGTGAGTGTCGAATCCGCAGTGTATTTCTCCAGGCTCTAATCAATGGCGAGAACTCGCAGGGGGGATTACACCTCCCAGGTGTCTGACCCTCAGAGACTCTTCTGCCTTCAATCTGCAACTCAGCATGATGGGAATTGGACGTCCTCTTTTTTCTTATTACACTTTAATGGCTAAATCTTGTGGCTCTGGGGGAATTTACAATTTGGCTGCTTCCGTGTAGAGTAGCTGAGATGCTACGTTGGCACGCGAACACATTATTAAAGAAAGCGTCAAAATTGTTATTACTTTCGACCAAAACACAGTACTGGTGCTGTTTTTTTTTTTATTATACGTATAATACAGAAAATGTGTGTGGCCAAAGAAGCTACTTCTGAAGTTTATGCAACATGGAAGTGACCAATCTTGCTTCCCTAAAAATTTCAAGTTGCTAAATTCAGCTGTTTTGGAGAGATAAAATGACCTGTAAAAATTGTTGCTTAAATAGTTTTTTGGTAAAAGTTTAAAAAGCAAAAAGTCTGTAGTGTCCGTAACCATGTCAAATTCACTTTGCAATATGTCAACAATTTAGCATTTTAAAATAATACCCTTTTTCAGGTTTATGGCTTTTCATTTAAAATCTAAATTGGCCAAGTTTCATCTGAATAACAGTTAACATCATTGAAATATTTGAATTTTAAAAAGTTCTGGACACTAAAGCATAAAAGGGAATGAAATTGTATTTAGCAAATTTGTTTCTTTTTATCTGATAAAATTATAAATGTGTAGCATATTTACAAAAAACAAAGCATGGATCGGGAGAGAAATGGTGTTATATGATCCTATCTGAAAATGTGAGACACTTTTTTTAGCACCAGTACCATGTTTTGGTCATTTAGTTTTTTTTTTGTTTTTTTTTTTTACATAAATAAATGAGCATGATTTTATTAGTTTCAAACACATCCACATTCTTTTCATTTTGAAAATCTATAGACAACAATGCAACAATGTCTTACAATGTCCATCTTAGATTTCTGAATAAAAAATCTTCTTAAATCTTCTCTGAAACAATAATCCAGTGTTTAGAACCAACATACAGATGGATAAACATTTCACTGTCTAAGCTGCGACTGACCCTCAAGACTGATCCAATGGTTAGCATCACCCGAGGAAAGAGCTCAAGATTTTACTGCTTCAGAAGATCAGCAGGGGACGCAACAGATAAACCGTTTAGAGCTTTAAATGTTACGAAACAGGACTTGCATGATATGATCTTAGTGCTATTAGATGATACTAATGCTGTTGCGTTATCTAATAATCTTTACTTGGCATGGGGTTGTGCATCCTACTCTTGGTGGTCCTCCTCTTCTCAGGAAACCACCAGGACAGACAACCAGTCCATTCTATAAAAGCATGTTTTAATTGCTCCTGGAATTTAATGGAAAGTAAAGAATACAGAATAGACATAGCTGTTTTCTTCAATCTAGCCAAAGTGAAGAATTTACCTGCAGGATAGAAATAAATAAAGGCCCTAAAACTGAGTCTCTCAGTCTGTTGATAAAGCTCTGTGTTTACAATCCAATCCACTGCTACTGCCCCTCAGCTTCAGGTAGTGCCTGAAAGAGTAACGGTACAAGTACAGGGTATGGAAATTAGGTTGCTTAGCAGAGTAGTTGGGTTTATCCTCCAAGACAAGAAGCTTAGCAATCGGGGATATTGAAATGAAACCTAACCAACTGAAGAGGTTTGGGCCTTAAAAGGATGTCAGCTTCTTGTAGAGCTGCTTCAGGTAGTAAACCTGGGCTTGTTGTCTAGCTAGAAGTTTGACAATCCTGGAGAGCCTTGGAGAAGAGCTGCCACTCAGTGTGGATGCCCCTTGGTCGGTTCCTGGTAGAGCCGTATCAGGCACATCAGAGAAACGTTCAAAGTTTTTGAGGTTTTTTATTTGTCAACGCCACCATATGTGCAGACATACAGAGGATTCGAAATATAATTTCTCTTCTTTCTCATCAAGTGTTTACATTGTCAATGCAATATAGATCTGGATATGTATGGATAAAATATGACAATTGTTAAAAGCGCTATACAAATAAAATTGAACTGAATTGAAAGTATACAGATAAAATATCATCAGTCAGTGCCATATAGAAACAGATTTTGTAAGAGCAGTGTACTTGTAATAAATAGGCCTAAATTAATCGTGTGAATATATCTTGTAAACATCTTAATGAGTATACATCTGAGTAAATGTAAACAGTGATTTCTGTTGCTAGACAAATATGTGTGTGACCGTTCTGTAGTTTTGAGTATAAAGGCATTTGTACTGTGCAAGACAAATAGCAGCAGTATGGGAAAAACAAGTTTGGGGAACAAACTCAATCCCTCCTGGAGAGATTGTTTCTCACATTTGATTTGGAGAACATCTAATGATCCACTTGAGGAGGTGGAATCTGTAGCTCTAGACATGGGCTAACTTTTTTTTGCCTGTTGTCTTCATTACCCTACCAAGAAAAGAAAAATGAATTAATAAAAATTGAGTAGGTCTATTAATGCTAAGAAAACCTGAAATGGTGTTTTTGGCTGTAACCTAGACCATCAGTGTAAGATCCAAGAGAAGTCCAAGACCTAGTGTTCAAGTTAAGACAGGGTCCTGAGGCATTCCAGGACAAGCCCCTGGGCCAGGGGTAGCTCAGTGGTTAAGGCATTGGACTACGGTTCGGAAGATCCCAGGTTCAAACCCCACAACCACCCAGTTGTCCCTATTGCGCCCTTGAGCAAGGCCCTAAACCGTCAACTGCTCAGATGTATAATGGGATAAAAATGTAAGTCGCTCTGGATAAGGACGTCTGCCAAATGCCTAAATGTAAATGTCTAGGCGAGATCTCCTAACCAGACAAGACCCATCTGATGAGGAAGTACAAACTTGAACAAGCACCTTACGTCATAATTTAAATTTGATTTCCACTCTTAACCTTTCATTTATAGTCCAACCCTCCTCACTGTCTCATCTAAGCCTAGGCAAAGTTATTAAATTGGCCTGATGGGCGGAGCCCGCTGCATCTCCCTGACCAATCAGCTGTGAAGCGTGTCTGACTCCGGGTCGTGCCGGGAGCTGCTCTGATTGCAAACCACTTTTCCAGAAACCCTATCTAGTTCCGATCTGCTTCAGCACAGTTTGGGCGACACGCACTTCATTATTTTAATGGGGAGCCAGATGGCAGCCTCTTCTATGGGCTCCGTTAGTCTGATAGCTCTATTCATCAATGCCCTACACTATCCACCGACTTCTCCAAATTATTTATAAACTGCAGACTTTTCTCTCTTTCTGCTGCCTCACTTCCTCTCTCGCTCTCTTTCTTTCTTTCTCCCATGCAGAGCCTTTAGCTAGGAAGCCATAGTGGAATAATTATTCATTAGGATCAACAGTTGGAAAATAATGCATTTGTCTTGAAAGGAGCTCCCGCTCACGAGGAACTCTCCTCGGCTTAATGGCTCTGATTCCCATTTGTCTTCGGCAAAGTATAAGAAATCATTTTATCCCTCCGTTCACCCAAAAGGATCTTTTAATTGACCGGCTAAATATGCCTAAGACATTTATTTTAATTGTTCCTAATGTAATCAGGGGCGTAAGATTTTGAGTGTGTAGCAATAATTGAATGAGGTTAAATAAGGCATAAATCAAAGTCTCATTGCCTCGCTCGGGCACGGAAAGTCATCTGTTAAACCCCACTCAGCACCTGTGCATTACGGTCAAAACATCTCTCTCTCTCTCTTTCTGTCTGAGTTTCCTTCTGTCTCGCTCTCTCTGTCACTCATTTTTTTAAAAGTATGTTTTATTGGTGAAAACATGTTAGATACGATAGGTAACATTGAAATTATTGACAATTTATTGTTTTTGTTTACACTAATACAGTTGAATGCAAACGTTTCTGCATTCTTCTGACAAAAACAGCGTACCGTGGGTGTTATCTGTAGCCACAGAACACTATGTTTGGATTAACTGGTGTTATTCGTAATTCGGGACTTGTTACGAGAGTAGAAACTCCCTTTATTTCTCTATATAATTCCCTGCTACACTAATGCACTTATCCCAGTGTTTTACCAGTGCTCGGATACCATCAAGGTACAAAGTTTTATCAGTACGCTGGAGCCTGTCTGATTCATGTCTAAAACGCTGGACTTCCAGTAACTCCTTTAAAGCCCCAAACATGTAGAAATGGCAGGACTGTACAGGGGATGTGACAATAACTCTCAGCCGAGTTCCTGTAACGTGCAAATGGTCTCTTCCACAAGTTGGCGACAAGTTATCCATTGTTTTTCAAGGATCAGGCGTTCCACTCGCTGAAAATTTACGGCAACGACTGCATTCACAGACGTACGGCCTTCTTTAAAACATTTGCACCGTTCAAATGTTTTACTGCTGCTAAGAGTCTCATCACCGTACTGCGCTTGAAGTCTCCTCTAAATGTCAATCGCTTTTATGCCTTTCATCACATATCCCGGATTGACTTGAACGCCCACTTTGTACAAAATATCATTCAAAGCTCTTCGCGCTCTCACCCCTGCCCATCTCGCAGACCTTCTCCAGACTTACCCAGCCTCCTAATGGTGGCGTGGGAGATTTTCTTGGAACACTTTGGGCCTCTTAGTACCAATTGAGCATGGTTTAAATGCCACAGCCTCCCTGTATATTGTTGCTGACCGGTATTCAATCCTTTTATGTCTGCCGGATAAAGCGCCATGTCACAAAGCTAAAATCATCTCAAAGTGGTTTCTTGAACATGACACTGAGGTCACTGTATTCAAGCGGCCTCCACAGTCACCAGATCTCAGTCCAATAAAGCCCCGTTGAGATGTGGTGGAACGGAAGATTCGCCTTATGGATATATATCTGACAATTCTACAGCAAATGTGTGATGATGTCATGTCAATATGTTTCCATTGTTAGGAATTAAGGGAGTTATAAGGGCAAAAGGGGGTCCATCATAGTACCTAATAATGTAGCTGGTGAGTATATATATATATATCTCTGAACACGCATTATCCTCTTTTTTTCTTTTACACTTAGTACTATCTAGAATGTAGTATATCTATATCCTACCTACAATAGATGTGTTACACCTCCATTTGTGTTCAGGATATTTGTTTGTTTAATTGTGCTGTTTATTCAAGCATTGTTGTGGATACAAATGATGTATATCTGTGTTATTTCTCAGGGATTGTGTGTGTGTAACAGTGTGCGCCCGGAGCCAAGGTTATAGTCCACACACATTCTTCCTCCTGAGATCGACTTGATAATGAACTTCTGTGTTGCTGTCCTGGTGAAGAAAGAATGACCTTGCATGGTGTGTGTGTGCGCGTGTGTGCGTGCGAGTGTGAGCAGGAGTGACGAACCTTTCAGGATGAGAAAAATGAAGCTTTACAAAAGAGCCTTGAGAGTACAGTGTGCTAGTGGAGAGTCTCTGGAGAGGCAGAGTGCCTGCTTCCTTTACCTTTTTCTGCTCCGCTCTCAGTTTTTTTTTATTTTTAATTTCCCGTCTCTTCAGTAAGCAGCTCGGTCTCAACTTTGCATCAAACTCGCCTCGGCGTCTCCTCAGTGCTCATCGTTACACATTTATGAACACTCAGAGCATCCGACTGCACTTTAAGTGGTGCTATGTATCGTCAGATTTTTCCTCTGGGACGAGTTTGTTGAATGCAATTTTAACGAAAAGATTTGCGAGACTTTGCGAGACAGATCTGTCATGGAAACGAGTGGACAAAAGGGACAGAATTTTTTATGTATGAGCGTGACTGTTAGCCTCACGTGTCTGAGAGCCTTTGTCTCTTTTCCTGAGACATCAGGACATTAAATCCAGGCCAGCTCGAGGAAGGGGTTAGACGTGATTTTTGAACGTAAATCCATCCATGTGTGAACTCTTTTTTTTTTTCCCACTCCTGGACTGAGAAATTGTTTTCTCCCTTACACGGTATTTTTAAATATCACTCTACTGCCACCACATTTAAGACGTTTCAGACGTCGTCTGCACCTGCACCTTCCTTACACTTTTCTATAACATTCACACATCTGTCCAATTCTGTAACATACATCTGTTTTACAAGAACAAGTCTCAGGAGATCGGCTTTGTATAAGAATGTATATATTTATATCCATTGCACTGAGTTTGTTTAAGTCTGTGTACTCATTTTATAAGAAAAGGATTACGATGTACAACTTATTTTAATCATCACAGTGTTTCCGTGTCCAAAATTAAAAACGTACGTCTCCGCAGCGTTTCTTTTGTTATGCTTAAAAGTTATGGACCTCATATTTCAAGATGAATCAAAAGAAATTAATTTTGAATTAGTTAGCAGAAACTAGGAAACTTGCTTATCTGCTACTGAAATGATGGCGCATGGTCAGCGAGATGTACCGTTTAGTTGTCGTTTTGCCGTCTTCAGCTCACTGTGAGCTTTGCCTTTTATGGAGTTTTGTGGGGGGTGTGGCTAACTGTAAATGAGCTGTAAGTTAAAATTCTTCCGTATCTTTGTTTTTAAAGGTGATTAGCTATATGTTTTAATTACATATAAGTACTTTACTTAAAAGATACACAATGAAATAGTCGAGTAAAGTCGGCTTTTACTGTCATTTCAAATCATATACATTTCAGTACGCAGTAAAACGAAACAACATTCCTCCAGAACCAAGGTCCTCCATACAGTTAACAAAACTAACTAACTAACTAAGACATATCTGGAAAGCATAAAGAAACTCATTCTCTAATGATGAAAGTGCAGATTAAACTCGCTTCTGAACAAAAACGCAGTCATGTCGTATACTTAATGTACAAAAATACAAAAACGCAGTCATGTCAATACTTACTGCACTGTTACAGATAAAACATTACAGTGTGATGGTAAAAAAAAAACTAAATAAAACAAGGAATAGATTAATTCTCTAGTGAAATAACTTACATTGCTAATTTAATTAACTAATACGCTACAAGGTTGTTAGGCAGGGAGCTAGCATTTAGATGCGTAGCTAGCGGGTTAACTAATTCATTTGTGTGTACACTATTGTTATACAGAAACATTTTTTTAAAAATATATATACAGAAACAGTCACTCTAATGTTCCTAAGTCAGCCTAAGTCATGATAAGTCCTCGTGGTTAGAATATGAATTGGATCAGGTGGTGTATTTCCACATTAGCACACCCACAGAAACAGACTGTGTGTACCTGACAGATGTACACGTATGGTTTCTTTATCGAGGCTGCAGGACTCCGTTGGGGTTCATCTACTGGAAAATAGCCTCCATTCACATATCCACCCCCCTGTGATACCGTATCATTGCAGTCTGACGTACTAGTATGCACTATTTTTCTGCCTTACCTTCATGACCATCGGTCAGGACTGCCAGGGTTGAAGGTTATTATTATATATTAAGGTAATTAAGGCTAAATTGAACTAATCTTGGAACGAGGTATTTTTTAGAGGTAAAAAAATGGAGGTGTTTCGGGATTTGTGTCTGTCTTTAAAGCCTTTAAAAAATGCATTACTTTGGGAGATTTAATTTTGTAGTTCCTCAAAAAACAGTTAAAATCTTTGGAGATGCATACAGTACCTAGCAGAGGTGTCATGCCCATCTCAAATGTAGCATTTTATTTGGTTTAAAATTTATTTTATTTTGATTTATTATGATTGTTTTTTATAGTCTGTTACTATATATGTTGTATTAAATGTGCTTTTGACTTAGACACAAATTTTTCCGATTAGACGACACTGGAAGTCTGTTTACGGTGGTATCACAGCATACTAATGCCTCGCCTTAAGAATTTTCGCCTTAGGAACTGAAATTTTGCAAAAAGTTTGCCTCAGCATACAAAAATTTTTTCGACATTCAAGCGACTGAACTGAACCGAACGCCGGCCAAGTTGCACGTACATTCGGGAGCAACAAGTTCAAAACTTGTTTGCGTCAGTGGAAAACCAAGTAAACTGACTTTTTTTTACTCATTTTTGCAAGATTTTTTGTGCAAGATTTAGTGAAGACATGGCACCATAGGTCCAGAGAATGTTAGCAACAACGGTAGCAAGAAGATGAGGGAACCACTTTCATTTTTGTTTTTAAAGCAGCCGGTGCCAAGAGGAATCATAAATTAAGGTTAAGTGAGGTTTAATGTCCATTTATTTCATGTTTTACTTCATTTACGTGTCTTTTCTAAATGTTGTCTTTATATGCAACAAATATGATTATTGTGTTTAAAAATAGAAATACTGGTTATATTTTTGGCTGGAATGGATAATCTACATTTACATTATTTCCTATGGGAAACTAAGAACTCGCCTCGGATTAAATTCTTATGCCGAGGTACCGTTGTAATTCTATTTTCACATTAGGTGTCTTTTTACAAACAGCTATGTTAGCTAACCTGCCACAACAATCTAACCATTTACTAAATAGCAGGTGGTAAGTTTCTCGCCAGGGATGCAAAAGGCCTGGGTTTCCCACCCACAGCGCAAACCCCAGCCCCTGGAAGCAGTCCCAGTCCCAAGCCCGAGGCATAAAAGCCTGTGCCAAGTTGTGTGCAGATCGCGTGGTCCGCTATGGCAACCCCTCAATCGGAGAAGCTGAACGTCCATCAACAAATTAAAATGATTTCTGGTTGGTTTGGGTGTGAACATGAAGCATAACCAGTAATACTGTTACTTAAAGTTTGAATGTCATGTGTCATGATAACAGGAATATTTAGCTAGTATAGCAGAGAATTTAGATGACAATGCCATAAACAAACAAACAAAAAATGAACAAATGACAGCTCTGATACCTAGTAACCTCTTCATACTTGTCCAATTAGAATACATCCTCTTTTGAAATATAAATGTCCTGCCCCCTGGAGTCAGGTCATTTGGTCCACTTAATTGGTTAACTTATTAGTTTTTATTTTGGTAAAACAAGCTTCATTAGTGTGTTTTTCCTGTGTGATTTCAACAACAAATCAATGGTCAGAAGAAAGAATAGTGTGAGGGATAAGATGTCTGACATTATTTGTTTTTGTCACTTGTATTTTATATTTACAGCATTTGGTAGATGCCCTGATCCAGAGTGACTTACATAATTATCTCACTATACATTTGAGCAGTTGAGCTTTAAGGGCTTTACTCAAAGGGCCAATAATGGTAGCTTGGTGGTGCTGGGGTTTGAACCTGGGACCTTCAGATCCATAGTCCAACCATTGAGCTACCCCTGCCCCTTCATCAGACAGAGTGAGACCATGACTCACTGTCTTTACACAACATCTTCTGGAGGCCAGCTTCTCCTTTTATAAAGTTCGGTAAAAGGCTTTTGATGTTCTCCATGATTAGTTAGAAGTTCTTCAAGCTCTTGTCAGGTTTGTGTAGATTTGGCATGGAGGATATCTCAAACACTCCTACCTGTTACTCAGTTTCGTCTCTAACCTCCTGTTTCATGAGCAAACACACAAACAAAGTGACCTTTTAATGTCTAATATACAATATCTGTTTCTGATTTAAAGTGGACATGTTACATAAAACTCACTTCTTAAGTCAAGTCTTTTAGATGTTCACATGGACCTACCTGTACAAACAAAAAAAAAGGGAAAAGAAAAACATTTCCTTATTTGTGTTGTAATGCATTATCTGAGATGTACAGAATTTTTGCTGGACCATGAACACACACACACACACACACTTTGAGGGAGCTTGTGTGTAATTTCTGTCATAAAATGGGACCTTTAAGGTAGAAAAAAGTAGAAAAATGCATCTTAAAGGGTTTGTTCACATCACAAGCCACATTCTTCAATTCAGATCTGATTTGCACGTCATGACGATAAACCTGTCCTTTAAAACGGTTCGCATTGATACGTCTTTGCTTGCACCATCTGGGTTAAAACTGGATAAAAATATTAACGCATCCACTCATTCCTTTCAACTAAAAGATCAAATTTTTTAGATTTTGCTCTGGAGGATGGCGAGCAAATAGCCAGCTTAAGCGTCTACTGAATCACAGATTTCACTTTCCCTCCACTAACTACTTTCTCCGCTGTCCTTTATTGTTGAAACGAAATCCCGGCGCTGTTGAAGATAACAGATGACGTCAACGTGCGCAGGGGCAAAAAGTATTAGTAAAAGAATTCCGATCTGCCTTGTTCTTGTTCAAGTCACATGACCACGTATCGGCTAGATCCAGTACCACATATGACAGTGGCTCGGATATGATCTAAAAATATCAGAATTGTGTGTTCAGACAACCTTAAAAAATCAGATTTGACTCACTTCAGGCTTGTACATCAAAATTTAAATTTTATTTGTCAAACATACACACATAAAATTTTAATTTTGATTTACAAGCCTGAAGTGAGTCAAATCTGATTTTTTACTCTAATAAGACAATGAAATCGCTGCACTGCGGTGGAAATGTGAAATAGCCGATGTTTTCCAATGCTTGAAACATTTTAAAAGAAAAGAAGTGCTATTTTAGTAAATTTGGGATTTGCCCATCCTGTCCTGAGTTCTTATTAGTCCTGAGTATCTAATTAAGAGGCTGTGTTTTTTTTTTTTTCCTTGTTGCAGGTCAGAAATTCCAAGTCATTCAGCAATAGTGTGCCACTAGAAACAAAACCAAAAAAAAAGACAAAGTTGAAAGGATTTTATTGTTTTTGCCACAATGGGGGGCACATTAGAGGCAGCTGAGGGGGGCTTCATTCAAGTGACCCAATCAGGCAGTGTTCCAGCGACAGCTTAATTACCTGCTCCTGTAACAGTAATCATGCTTAAATATTTATAATAGGAAAGTGTTTGCATGTTGGGGGATGGCAGGGGGAGTTGAGGGGGTTGAGGGGGTTCTTTTGTTTAGACTTGACCTTTCTGCCAGCCTCATTAACATGAGCTTATTAGCTCGCTTTTCTTTCGCAGGCCTCGGGGCCGTTATTGATTTTGATTACACCCGCAAATGTAGGTTAGAGCGAGAGAAATAAAATGACATGAGCTTATCAATGTTGCAGTGGGGATTGAAGGGAATTACAGGATGAGTGTGTGTGTGTGTGTGTGTGTGTGTGAGAGAGTGTGTGTGTGTTATTATGTTATTCTGAGTGAATCTTTATCTTCAGTTTGCACCTATTGTCTTTAATCGACTGTGAACGTGTCAGGTTTGCTCCCGGTACGTACGGCTTTTGTGGGCTCAGTGCTTTGAGCGACCGGAATGATTGGATTGGATTTTTTTTTTTTTTCTGTTTATTGTGAATTACCGGTGTCCTGTCCACATACACACACACACCCCACAGAGAGCTCCCCTTAGGGCGCTCAAACGCCCTCAATCACAAACAAAAAACACAAAAGGTCTTTTATGTAAAAATGGAGTGGATAGTGTTTCTTGAAGAAGGAACGACAAGCAGACCGTCACGTCTTTCTCTTCTTCCTCGTCCTTTCTCTCTTCTTTTATCTTTTTTCCACGTTTTATTCCCCAGTAGAATGTTCTGAAAGGAGTTTCCTGGTCAGACCACACAATTTTATTTCCCTCCGCTGCTCCGCTGTTTAATATTACCCATTAAAATTACATCCTGAACGGAGCTGCCAATCATTCCCCCCTTGTAGCTTGAAAAAGCCATAACTCTCCATCACACCACCAGCACACACAGCTCTCTATTAACCTCCACCGACTCCCACTGCGATCGATATACCATATAGCCACATATCACACACTCCGTCCACTAAGCGTGACCACGGCAAATCTGAGAGCAGCTTCAGGCCCGATATTGCCACCGAAGGTCTGTAGGCTCTGCTGATCTGGGATCAGATATATAGATTTGCGCTCTCTTCGTTTCACACGCTGATACTGCAAAAACGGAGAAACATTTCAAACATGGCTGACCCTCTGCACAACCTTTAGCAGTATTTATGGGTCACAGATGTTACTTGGCTTTATTTGTGTCCAAAGGCTGTTTGATTTATAGTATCTGATAAATAAGGATGGAATGAAACACTTAGGGCATGCCATTAGAAAAAAAAAAAAAAAAAAAACACAGCAGTTGAAGGACAGGACATTATCGAGTGTTTTATGCCTCTATATTGCAAACTGTTTAGAAATAGCGATACAAAGATTGTATATGCAAAATAATTTATAATAAAATAATAAGTAAAAAATTTTAGATATTGCTTGAAAATAATTTTATAATTGAAGTTTTAAAAAATGTTGTTAACAGCTGTCTATTGTATTTATTTATTTTTTTAAAGCAGCTGTGTTGATCTAGAGACCCCAAAATAAGAGAGGGGACAACGAAAAAAGAATAAATTAATAAATAAATATAATTTAAAAGATTACATTTACAATGACTTTAAAAAAGCTGACAACATTAAAAGCAGCATGCCACAAACTTACAGTTCTCATGCTAGATCCATGTATACAAGAAGTTGAGAGTTCCAACAAGTACACAGCCCATGTTCATCTATTTATTACTGTATGTCTTCTTTTTCTTTTGACTGTGTAAAGCTGCTTTGCGACAATGACAATTGTTAAATGCGCTATACAAATACGATTTAATTGAATTTAAATTGAACTGAGGAGGATTTCAGCGGTTCACTAACAGTGAACTTCTTTGTTTGATGGACAAGGTGAGGTACAAGAAGTCATTCAAGAAAAAGTGGCATGGAGTCAAACATATACAGTATCAATACTCAACAAATATCATAAGTCCTGTAAAAGTTGAGCCCAAAAAGGTGAGAGAGAGGGACACTCCCCCCCTCCCCCCCCCCCAT
>JAOVVA010000016.1:14794510-14812432 GCA_028565275.1 Leiocassis micropogon
TTGTGCAGGGGTTAAACTGGGATTTAAGAGGTGGAAAAGTCATGCAGTGACGCTTCACGGCTGCCAACAGTGAAACAAAGAATTTATTCAAAGGAGCATTTACAAAAGCAAAGTGAAGTTCTTGGAAATTCATTTTAAAAAGCAACAACACTTTGTGTTTGGGTTTGTGTAAATGTGTTTAAGGAGATCAGTTATCAGTAATCCATTGTATAACGATCCTCAAATGGGAATGAGTTTACTTCAAGTGGCGCTGATGTCAATTAGCATTATACGTTATTTCTATTATTTATTTCAATTTAGCCAAAACATGGTGTTGGTGCTAAAAAGTGTCTCACCTACTGTAGGTGTAGTGTCTGTAACCTTTTTGAATTCAAATCTTTCAATGATCTTAACTGTCATTCAGATGAAACTTGGCCTATTTAGATTTCACATGGAAAGACATAAACCTAAAAAAGTGTATTATTTTAAAATGCATGACTGTTAAGATATTGCAACATGAGTTAGACATGGTTACGGACACTACAGATTTTTTGGGAAAAAGCATTCATTTTGTACAGAATGCTTTAATTTAAGCAACAATTTTTACAGGTCATATGCTTCTAGATGCCTATACCAATTTTAGTGTCAATACTCATACAGAATTGTGAATAATTTGCATTTTAAATGATAATTATTTGAAGCGAGACAGTATAAAGCTAAAAATTGCCAATTTTGGGACACATAAAATCATCTCTCCAAAACGGTTAAAAGTTAGCAACTTGAAATTTTTAGGAAAGCAAGACTGGTCTTTTCCATGTTGCATAAACTAAACTAAACTAAAATAAAATAAAATGGCCTCCAATACTGTGTTTCGGCTGATTACAAACACACATCAAATTGAACTGTAAGCATATCTTTTCACTTCTGGATCTCTGTGAGCATTACTTTTTTTAATGGACTTTTGTGGGTGTGACTAAATGTAAAACAGCTGAAGAGGGTCACGGCTAATTCACTTCACCTTACTAAATGACTAAGAAATGCAATGTAAGATTTGGATCTTAGTCTTTGCTCTGACACTGATGTCTCAACGCTGGCTGTTCAACAGACTTCCCGCTCTGCAAAACACATTTCTTGGACATGTCTTATTTCTTTACACTTTACTGTACTTCGGAGTGAAATGCGTTTTTTTATTTTTGCTTTTTTTGACAACGCAGCCATCGGACAACGCAGGACACTCGACTGAACTGATGGAGACAGACTGAGATGCTGAATGTGAAGCTCTGTGCACTAATAAGAGTGCTAAGGTCACTTTAGAAGGATGAATGAGTATGCGACAGAGAAAGAGAAAGATGGTAAATGTAAAGCCCCTCCCACTATAACAAAATGTGCCATTTTCACTTTAAGAGATGAATGAGTTTGCAAGAGATGGAGATGTTGAATGTAAAGCCCCTCCCACTAAGACATATGATAAATTCACATAGTACAGAGAGAGACGAATCATTGTGCACATGCAGTCTCTCTCGCTCTTGCTGGAAATAAATCCAGGTTGTTGTACATCAGGGAGCTGCTGTGGATATGCGGGACTCTCCAGGAACATCTGGGAGAATTAGGATGTCTGGGTTCATGTTAGTTAGAAGGAGCAGAACTCGTTGTGGGAAGTGAAGTTGACTCTTTAGGTTTGTGAGAATTTCTGAGAATTTCTTGGCCGTATTTATTTTCGAGAGTGATGATAAAGGATGTATCTGTGCGGGTGTATACAGTAACATGCTGACACAGCTTAGTCTGTGAATTACTATCACAGGACTGTCAGGATGAATCATGACTCATAATAAAATGTAATTTTAACCACAAAAAATACTACACACTGTAGCTGTGATCACAGGCAGGCAGGCAAGTCGCAGCGATAATGGTCAAATATACTGTATATACAACAGGGATACAGTATCTAATTGCCCTAATAATTTTTTTTTTATTACAGTACATGTTTGTAGACCTGTATCGGCCAAAACATGATATCAGTACTAAAAAGTGTCTCCCCTGGGTGAAAAAGTGAATTTTCAGATAGAATCATATAACAGCATTTTTCATAATACTTAACGCTTTTTATCTCTTGATCCATGCTTCATTTTTTTGTAAATATGCATACACGTTTATATTTCTGTCAGATAAAAAGAAACACATTTGCTAAATACAATTTCATGGCCTTTTATGTCTGTAGTGTCTGTTACTTTTTTGAATTCAAATCTTTCAACGATCTTAACTGTCATTCAGATGAAACTTGGCCGATTTAGATTTTACATGAAAAGACGAAAATGCTAATTTGTTAAGCTATTGCAACATAAATTTGACATGGTTACGGACACTAAAGATTTTTTGCTTTTCAGATTTTCAACATAAGCCGAAATACTTTAACTTGAAATTTTTGAAGGAAGCATGATTGGTCTCTACCATGTTGCATAAACTTCAAAAGTAGCTTCTTTGGCACACACATTTTCTGTATAATATGTATCACATAAAAAATATTGGCCATACGGTATATGCCATGCTATAACTTACATTTTCTGTTTTTCTAAGGAAAACTGGAGCTCAGCTCTGCTTCCTGTTTGCCTTTCCATCCCAGATGAACACCTGATTATACAGTAGACAGTTATTTACTGTATATTACCTTGTGTGGTCTGTGACTGCCACTCCTTTCCCCTTCTAACTAGTAGCATGGCAGCTGTATTTAGCTCTGTCCTGAATTAAAAGATTCCTCGTTTGCTATATAAACTGTGTACTGAAGAATCAAGAAGCCTCCCAAGGAGAGCAAAACGTCCTGCACTCCTTAGATTTATAAATATTTCCCCAAATCTCTTCAATCACGAAACCAGACTGATGTTTGTACATTCTCAGACAGTTCAGTTTACATGCAAGGTTTTGTAAGAGGGATAAAAACGGTGGGTGCCAATAATTATGAAGCTGCCTGTCAACTGTATTTTATATATAAATTATATAATGACTTAAAACAGGTTTAGTATAGAAATTACAATATGACAATCTGATGAGTATAGAAAAAAATTATACATTTAAAAATATATTATTATTATTATTGTTGCTGTTGTTTTTGTTGTTTATTAAAGTTTTTCTCATTTTTGTAAATCAAGCAAAGAAAATAAATAAAAAAATCTAATGCATTTACACGATACTGAAAAAGAAACTGATTTATTGATTATGTCTACTTTCTATACAGTAACAGAAACTCTTTCCGCGATAAACGTTATAAAACCATCAACAAAGAAATGCATTTAAACAGGAAACTTAATAATTAATAAGCAGAAAAACTTACATATAATATGTAATTACAAATAATTAATGATTTATTTTTTACTTTTTTATACAACAAAAACAAAAAAGTCATTAAAAAACAAATATGTTTTCATTTAAGTTTCATTTAAAAGAATTTACTGTAAAATTTAAATATAAAAATGATGTATAAGGGCAATAAGTTTTAATTCAAGCATTTTACAGACAAAAAAACATTTAAATAAACAATAGTTTTACTTATTGATTATTTGATAATGTCTGCTTAATATAGTGTAAAGGTTCTTCATCTTTTATTTCTTATATTTATTAGTAGTTAAATTATATCTATTTTGCCAAGAAATTTGTACTTTTTCTTTACTGAAAGTCAAAGTGCAGAGGTAAGTTATAAATGAATAATAATGATAAAAAAATAATAGGGGTGGTAGAGTGGTTAGCTCTGTGGCCTTGCACCTCCATGGTTGAGGGATCGATTCCTGCCTCGGGTCAATGTGTATATGGGGTTTGCATGTTGTTCCCGTGCTTGGTGGGTTTTCTCTGGGTACTCCGGTTTCCTCCCACAGTCCAAAGACATGCGGATTGGTGGCTAATTGGTGCGGTGTGGTGTGGTGTGCATGTGCGATGGATTGGCACCCTGTCATTGTGCCCAAAGTCTCCTGGGATAGGCTACAGGTCTACGATATAGGATATGAATGAATGAATGAAAATAAATAACCTTTAAACATAAATGACAGGGACCTTTATATATATGTTATATATCTTTTTTCTCCTGAAAATAACCTGTACAAATAGGTATTTAGATTATAATGAGTTATAATTATAATATTATATATATTATAATGATTTATAGTGTAAACACCTGTCATAGTCTATATACTGTACACATTTCCCTGTCTTTTAATATATTATTAACTACATCCTGTACATCACAGCGTAGCACTATCACCCTATCGACTTTTATAACTGGGTGTGCTTACAGCGCTTGTTTCTCATCACGAGTATGTTTTACAGAGAGTGGATTAGAGAAGGCTCGTTGATTTGAAGAAGGTTTTGTTTACCTCGAATAAGCCTGTTAGAAATCTGTCTTAGTTCCCTTCATGCATTGAGAGCTGCAATTAAACCTGCCGAGTACAGGCGCTACACCGTGAAAGCTACACCGCGGTTCATCTGAACTGAAACAGGTTGCGTGTAGAAGGACTTTCCAGAGAATTTCCCAATTAAGAGAACTTGCATGCCATTGCGTGGTGTATGCACATTATACTGTATATTTGGATGGTGGCTAAGTGGTCCAGCGTCGGGGTTAAAATATGGCGTCTGGTGTGTGTTTGTGAAGTTTGCTTGCTCTTCCAGGGTCTGTTGCATTTCCAGGTAATCTGGTGTCCTCCAACGGTACAAAGACATGCGGTGTAGGCTGAATTTGCCTGAAGTGTTTGAATAGGTATGTGTGTGTGTGTGTGTGTGTGTGTGTGTGTGGTTGAATCCATGTGGGTTGCAACGGGTTAGAGTCGTCAGGAATATATCTTCCCCTTACCACTTGCATGATGTCATAGATCACTGCAGCTAACCATCCCATAAAGATGATGGCTTAAGTCAACCATGTTGGTTTGCAAATACCGAAGGAAGTTTCCTTATTGATTATTTTAAAGTTTTGAATTAATCCTTGACAAAGGCAAGGAAATGTGTCATGGAAAACATAGAATCAAAAAAAGATCTTTCACTTTTATTATATTTCTGTTTTATACAGCGTGGTTGTGGATCTGGAGCTTGAGCTAGGAATATATCCTGGCTGTAACAGATACCAGTTTATCATCACGCAAAAACACATTCACACACCCAGAAGCAATTTTACGCCCGGGTTTCGGAAAGTTTCCACGAGGTGGGAGGAAACTGGAGACCCCAGAGGAACACAAACAAGGAGAACATGTGAGGCTCGGGATCGAGAACATCATAATATCGGAATGGCCTTAAAATGAAAAATTTTGAGGAGCAAGTCTACGGATATACATAAAAAAAAAAAAAAGGAAACAATTATGTCGGTGCGCAGGTTTAACAAGCATAATCTGTTTACAGTGAGCCTGAAATCTCATTTCGTTGTTTAGTTGTGTGCATTGCATTGGCATGTTGCGAAGAAGAACCTTGTAGTAACAGAATAGTGAAAATTTTATAATGTAGACGACTCGGTTTTTAAAGACACTTTCAATTAATCATTAATATGCACTGTTATTTTATTTCTTTCTGCTTTTATTTAATCGCCCAAAACACACAGATGTGCTGGACAGCCGGTTCAGTCTCCTGCGCTGCTCCGCTAGGGAGTTCAATCGAGAGTTCACAAACCTCACAAAGTCCTGAAAGAAAGCAGAGGACCTCTGGGTAATGTGGTGGCTTAGTGGTTGAGGTTCTGAGAGATTGCTTTAAAATCCCAGTTCTGAGAGAAAACCAATGTTGGGCCCTGGAGCGAGACCTTTAACCCTGAACTGCTCAGATGAAACTTAAATCGCTTTGGATCAAAGCACCTGGAAAATGAATTCCTGAAAAATAAATATTTGACTGAAAAAAGTGTGCGCATGAGATTAAGGAGTATTTATGATTTATGAGTGTGAAAATGAATGAGTTTTGAACTCGTTAAATCCAAGGAAAATTATTTCAGTTATTAGTATAAACTGTGATCACTCGTAGTCCGTCAGCTTATAAATCATCGTTAGCATGCAGGGCGAAAGTATTTAATATTGATTGTTAAAGTATCCTATATAAGAGCCTATATTTTTTACATGCATGATGCCACTGATTTTGTAGATCTTCAGTAACAATCTTTTTTATCTTTTTTAAACAGAAAAATATATTTAAAATCTAGGATTTTTTAAATAAAATTTGTAAGAAATCAGAATCATGATATATATATATATTACGTTAATTAGTGTCTTAAGTGATTTGTAGGTAATTTGTAATGTATTTTCTTAAAAAAAATAAAAAAAAAAGAAATAATAATAATCATCATTAAATCTGACCACTATGTATGAAAGGGTTAAGAGAAATTTGGTAGGTGTTTTAGGTAAGTTATTATTATTTATTTTTTAACAACTTGTTTCATCCCTAGACTTTTGAATGGCAGTATATATATTGCACATTTTCTTTTTTTTTTTTTTTTTAATTTCTTATTTTTCTCCATATTCCTCAGATTCAATCTGCAACCTCTTCTCTCTTTTTTTTTATTTTGCTCTGTCATATTTATTTCACAGCTTCCCTCGCTTCTGCAATCTGCCACACGTTCTCCTTCGTACCCTGCCGCAGTAACTCATTGAGCCGTTCACAGTTTTATCAAAAAGCCATGTTTGCTGTTTTTTTTTGTTTTGTTTTTTTCCTTTTCAGTCTGGAAGGACAATTGAGTTATATCGAGAAAAAAAAACAAAAAAAAAACACATGGGCTAATCTCAAACTGTACAGTGTGTTTCTTGACATTTTCAGAAAATGCACAGTGAGAGAATTGAGTGTGTGACTCCAAACATGAATTCATTATCACCTTTGCGGCGTGTGCGCGCAGCATGTGGTCCATGGTCCCTCTGTGTGTGTGTGTGTGTGTGTGTGTGTGTGGGTGTTGAGTGTTCCAGTAGCTTACTTGGCTTTAACATGACTGCACATACACACGTCTCCTGTCAGTCATTCTTGTGCTTTCTATATTCTGAATGCTTGACATCTTGGCAAAACCATCCATTACCTCAAGACGAGCCAATTGTGCTTTTCAAGCACACACACACACACACACACACACACACAGTACACACCTATACACAAACACAATCTGCATGACCTTGCGGATTAACCAACTGGAAGCCCTTTTCCTGCAAGGATTTGCTGCCAACAATACTGACCACAATCCTAGTATTCTAAATATTCAGTAGATAGATAGATAGATAGATAGATAGATAGATAGATAGATAGATAGATAGATAGATAGATAGATAGATAGATAGATTAGATAAATGGTGGCACGGTGGCTTAGTGGTTACCATTGTTGCTTGCACCTCAGGTCTGTGTTCATGCAGTTTGCATGTTCTTCCCTTGCTTGGTGGGTTTCCTCTGGGTCCTCCGGTTTCGTCCACGTTTAAAGACATGCAGATTGGGTTAAATGGCGTCCGCAAATTGCTCGTAGTGTGTGAATGCGCATGTGATGGTCCTACCATGGTTGTAAAATGGGAATATTGGCCTCCACGGCCCCTAGTTGGACTACAGTGACTCCTAGATGGATGGATGGAGAGAGATAGATAGACAGATAGATAGATATGTGATGATACCTATGCTACTTCAAAAGACTTATTTCATGACATACAGTAATTTATCACGATATCAATATTACATGGTCATATTGCCCACTCTAGTAATAGATTTAATTTAACAAAACATAATAAATATTTCCATTCATTTCCAGCTCCGGTTTGTGCGTGTTTCAATGGTTGACTAATATTGGGATGTTTTAAGACTAGGATATCATACTATGAAAATTTCCATAAGGCATAACAGTGTGTGTTATGCTAGTGTGTGCATATGTGTGTGTGTCTGAGTTACTCAATTTGAGTATGCAGTTTGATGGAGCAGGGTGGCGTGAGATTCTGGATTTAATTAACCGGCAGTCTAAGACAAATAGGAGCTAAACACAGCTGCCTGATGGGGAGATAATGAACAAACTGGGTTGTTTGGGTCAAAGCTGCACTCTCTCAAGGCACAAGAGAATCCCATGGTCATTAATGCTCTATGCGGATGTGTGAGTGTGAGTGTGTTCATCATTGCAGTTCCTATTTTCATTTCCTATAAAACAGTATCCATTGTGCCGTGTGTAAAGTTCCTTCCCACCACTCAAATTACCCACGCTAGAGCATCACCTGCCACTTGCGTCTATACAGAACAACATGGCCCTTGTAAGATTGACTCTGCACCTGAATACCTCCGCAGCTGACCCTTTTGTTATTCACACCGGCCTCTCGTTCTTGCTCGGTGAGCGACTTCTTTCTGTTTCAATGGCTAATCATAACTGTAGTGCCTGCCCTCCAGTCGCCTAACGTCTAAATGCATACTGCAGTGGCTGAGCTGTGATTTTCTTATCTGCTGTGCACCCAGCACTTAAGTGCCAGTCTAGCATTTGACTGCCGGCTTACTTAACAGCTTACTATTTGTACGTTTTTTCATCCCCCCTCTCGTTAGTTTTTCAGATGTTTGAGAGATTTCAGGTTTTTCCCAGTGCTCTGTGTGACAATTTTAATGTGATAATGGTGGAGGGCTAGTGGAATAATGGCATATATTAGCATTCATGATTGTGGGAAAAAAAGTACGGAGAAACTGTACCTGAAGTAAAAAAAAATAATAAAAATGAACACTAAAAAAACCTTTGGCTTTAAAGGAAATAAATCTATATTTTTAGCTGGAAAGAAGGAAAAAAGACACTAATCATGAGTTCATCATGAGTTCTGGCTATATCATGCTAGCTCTTACAAACATAGAAATTAGCTTAAAGCAGGTTGTGTTGAATAACCCTGCTTAAATGAACGCTAGGGCTCATTAGGAAATTACTAGCTAATATTACTAGCTAACTAGCTAATTTAAAAAGCTAATTTGGTTAACTAGTTAGTTAATTTAACAAGCTAATTTACAATACTCATCTAACTAGCCTAATTAACAAGCAAGCTAATTTACAAAACCTATTCATGAAAAAATAACCTATTTATAAAACAAACATACAAATTATACAGTGTCTGGCTAGCTAACTTTACAAGTATTTTACAGTACTTATCAAACAAGCTAAATTACAAACCTTAACTAGCTAACCTATTCATGAAACAAACAGGCCAAACTTACTGTGACTAGCTAGCTAATTTAACAAGCTAACTTATCTAGCTAACCTATTCATGAAACAAACATACAAAACATACAATGACTAGCTAGGTAATTTAAAAAGCTAATTTCAAATGCTAATCTAACTAGCTTACTTAACAAGCTAATTTATAAAACTTAGTTAACCTATCCACGAAGCAAACATACAAAACATCCGGTGACTAGCTATCTAATTTAACAAGCTAATTTAAAATACTAATCTAGCTAGCTTACTTAACAAGCTAATTTAAACAAACATTCAAAACAATGACTGCCTTTTTTCTTAAAGCTAATTTAACAAGCTAAAGAGGCTAACAATTAATTTTTACATTCAACACACACAAAAAAAAGGTTCATTTTGTATGAAACAGGAACATGTAACAGAGAAAAAGAAAAAACTAAGAATAAAGTTATGCTTTATGAGATTTGTATAAGTACTTTCAAGGTCAAAATGAAAATGAGGAAATAGTATGTCTTTCTCTTGCAAATATACTACTCTTCAGTTTCAGGACAGAGGCAGTTTAGTGGTTAAGACTTTGGACAGCTAAGCAGAAGGTCATGGGTTCAAACACGGATTTACTACTGTATATTATCACGGATGATTCCTTGAGCAAACCCTTAAACCCTCAACTACTGAGATGTGTTACAGTATAAGAGATGTAACTTGCTCTGGATAAGGGTGTCTGTCAAATGCTTTACTGTTTTGATATAGTTTGATTAAAATACTAATCTTTCAGAATAGTACTTAATAATACTAACAGAGTACAATCATTTAAATAATTTTCATCACTGGAGGCAAAGTCAGAGTTCTTGGTCTTAGATAGTCTTGCTTTTAGATATACTGCATGTATGCCTAGACTATTTCCTATGCCCTACTACACTCTTATATCCCCATACCAATATCCTTATATCTAGACTATATGTATTGCTTTCACTTGCACCCCTCCCCTCCTCTTCATTTTTGTTTTTCCCCTAATTGGGCCAGCGGTTTATCTCTTCCCATAAACATTGCATCTCTTCTCTTACCAATAAGGAAAGTCGGAACAACCGGCGAGGCAAGTAAATTATTTGCAGAAAGGAAAATCAATTAGAGGTCCAGAAGCCTGGCTGTGAGGTGGGGCACATGTGGGGAACCAGTGCCCATCTGCAGTGATAACTCCTGGGGCAATTGCATTATCCCCATTGACACTGGCATCTATTCATGCCAGCAGTGTTTGCTCCCTGAGTGCCCTTGTTACTACCCCCACTTAATTATTCCTGCAATTTGGAAGTTGTCATGTGGCTTTGGATAATTTGAATTCTGAGGTCAACTCGCCTTTGTCCTTTCTCTCTCCACGCTCTCCTGCCACTTGTCTCCTTGTAGAGAATACTGTGTCCCTGGCAGCATAAAGGTAGTCTAGACTCAGACGCTCTGTTGCAGTTCGATGCATTTTTTTGGCCATAAGCTTCAGGATCATGAAGGTTATGGTCTGACTGGCTCTCCACTATTCCATCCTCTGCAAAACCAGCTTTTCAAAGCTAAACATTACTGGACTTATAAAAGTTAATCATTGGACTAATAAAAGTTTAAATAATTTTATATTTAAGAATTGAAAATAAAATTGAAATAGGTTTAGGTTTAAGCCATTTGTTGTGGTTGGTTTTCGTAGATGGAAGTTAAATTGCTGGGGTTGTGAAAATTGGGGTTTCTTGGCCAAACTTATTAATGAAAAGTGACTTGCAATGACTAATAATGTGGCACATCCAACTACTGACACCTCATGATCACCAGGAGTCAAGGACTATTTGATTAGCTTAAATAATTCTTTTGATTGTGTAAAGCTGCTTTGCGACAATGATAATTGTTAAAAGAGCTATACAAATAAAATTTTAATTAGCTTGGGCAAGCAAACAATTATACTATCCTGATGATGTTTTTCCTGTGTACTCCCCTTTATGTATTATGTCCAGCTCAAAGGTCTAACTTATTCTTTAATTCTTGTTAACATGTCTAATGGGCTGATTTTGTTTTTGTCTCTTTTGATAGGTCCATAATGTCCTCAAACTCAAGACAAGACTGAACATTAATCTGCTGCGAATACTTTACTTGAGACCTGCTTGACCTGCACAAGACTGTCAGGACAATGGCTTCCCACTATAGAAAATTGAACTGTTTATTGGTTTCTTGCTGCTTCTTTGTTTTTTTGCTTCCCTCTTCGACCTCAAGGCCACAGCAGCCTTCCATTGCATCCAAAGTGAATGAGCACTACAGAACTTTTCATGCTGAGAACCCAGAATGGACCTTTAACCACTTGGCAGTGGACTACAGAAACGGGAATGTGTACCTTGGTGTGGTGAACCGCATTTATAAGCTCTCACAAGAGCTAGACGTGCTGGTATCGCACCAAACCGGCCCGGAGGAGGACAACCGCAACTGCTATCCACCGCGAATTGTGCAGCCCTGCAGCGAGCCACTGACGCTCACTAACAATGTCAACAAAATGCTACTAATTGACTACAGGGCGAACCGGCTGCTAGCTTGCGGGAGCCTCTACCAGGGGATTTGTAAGCTGCTTCGCCTGGATGACCTCTTCAAGCTTGGAGAGCCCTTTCACAAGAAAGAGCATTATCTTTCAGGAGTCAATGAGAGTGACTCAGTTTTTGGTGTAATAGTGTCTTATGGTGACTCCTCACCTGATAAGCTGTTTGTGGCCACGGCAGTGGACGGGAGGCCTGAGTATTTCCCGACCATCTCGAGTCGCAAACTGGCTCGCAATTCAGAGGAGGATGGCATGTTCGCTTACGTCTTCCATGATGAGTTTGTGGCCTCAATGATTAAGATCCCATCAGACACCTTCACCGTGGTGCCTGACTTTGACATATATTACGTGTATGGCTTTGCGAGTGGCAACTTTGTCTACTTCCTAACACTGCAGCCGGAGATGGGCGGTGGTCCAGCCGCGGGTTCGTCCTCAGCCAACCGGGAACAGGTGTTCACTTCCAAACTTGTGCGACTCTGCAAGGACGACACGGCATTCAATTCGTATGTAGAGGTTCCCCTTGGTTGTGTCAAGGGTGGTGTGGAGTATCGTCTTCTCCAGGCTGCCTACTTGTCTAAGGCAGGTGCCATCCTGGCTCGCTCACTTGGTGTTGGACCGGATGATGATATCCTTTACGCTGTATTCTCCAAAGGCCAGAAGAGGCGGCCAAAGGAAACGTCTCAAGAGTCGGCCTTGTGCGTGTTTGCCCTGAAGGAGATCAATGAGAGAATTAAAGACAGACTGCAGTCCTGTTACAAGGGAGAGGGCACGCTGGATCTGGCCTGGCTCAAAGTGAAGGATATTCCCTGCAGCAGTGCGGTAAGCTAATACAATACCATTTACCAGCCTTATCTTGGGCAACATACACACAGATATTTGTGGTTGCCTGTTAGCATTAATCACCACTGCTTACATATAACTGCAAAGGCAACCATGTTGGATTATTTTTTATATTGCTTGGCTGATGGTTACAATCCTTTGACTTTTTTTTCTTTTGGCGATTATGGCTAAATTGTTTAGATTATTTATGGCATCTTAGTTTCACAATATCTACTGTGATTTGATACCTTAGGCTTTATTTGGCTTTCTTCCTAGGCATTATTGATGAGGCTATTATTATACTGACTTTTCTCATTAGCGCCCCCTTCAACACAGAATTGTTTACATTCAGTATTTGATTACAGGACACTTGAGAGGTATTAATTTGTTAGACAGCTGGCAATATTTTCAATCATTCCAATATTTCAGATGTTTCACAGTTCGACCTGATATTTCTGTAGACTTAAGTGTTTTTTGTTGTGACTCGGGTATAAATTGTATGGAATTTAATCTTTTGATTAGATTTTTCTTTCTGCCTCTCTCTTTCTCCCTAGAAAATAAGATTAAAGTCAGTGCCAGTCCTTTAAAAAAAAAATCCAAGGTGCTTATTTGACGATGCAATTTTTCCATTAGCCCGTTTGATTGAAGCTAAACAAGCTGAAATGCAAAATTGCCCTCCTGTGGGAATCAATCTATTATTGTAATGGCGTTTCATTGAATGCCGGCCACGGCTAGAATTAATCTTTCCACTTTCTAGCGATGTTATGGATCGCTCATTATCACGTAAACAGCCCCGGCCAGGTTTAACGCTTGCCGTCTGCCTGTTAGTCTCTCCCCTCGTTTGAGGTGGAAGGCAAAACGTAGTGCACTTGTCAGGGGAGGGTTTAATTTAGCCAAACGTCAGTGCAATGACGGTGATGAGTTCTGCAATAATTCTGCTAGTGTAAAGGATGTTGTGGAAGGTGAACCATCAAACCTTATGTGCTTATGCACACCAACCACACACACACACACACACACACACACACACACACACACACATACACATACATAAACGTGTTCACAGCACATATGCAGCCAGATAAATCAAAGACATGGTGCTAGAGTGCTGTCTGGGAAAAGTGTGGAACGTGGGGCTGAGACCGAGAGAGAGAGAGAGAGAGGTAGAAAAATGCACACACACACATGGATCTAAACGCACAAATGGTGCATACACGCCAGATAAATCAGAGACAGGGTGCTAGAGCGCTGTCTCGGGAAAGTGTGGGATGCGAGACCTAAAGGGAGGCGTGTGGAGAAATGGTGGCATTTCAGCACGCGCCGCAGTATGGCCACTGCAGCATAAATTAGAAAGCAGGCGTCACTGAGGGGTGGGAGATAAATGGCTTGCTCCTCCGCCTGCTGTAACTATGGCTACCAGCTTTCCCGCTCAAGGCCTGGCAGACGTGTTTGATTGGGGTGGGAAGAAGGCGACCCAAAACAAATTAGATCCGAGGGCCGTGCTGGAGCAACGGATCACATAATGATCTCATTTTTAGACGAATATCAGAAGCTGGAGGCACAAACACAGAGCAAAACACATGATTTAACATCGAATGCCATCTTGTTACTCTGCCGTCGGCCCTAACTACTCTCTTTGTATCGCTATTACGTAACATCACCATCATCAAGCTTTCATCACACTGTGATGAGGCGAACGGGTAGGAATGCACATGTTGATTAACTAATGCAGCATTAATGCACCATTAATCTTATTAGCATGATAACTAGCTTTCCCCCACGAGTGATGCTCAGAATTAGCTTTTGCTCTATTTCTAAATAAACAGAGTGATGCCGCACTGCTTTAGTCTCTCCTACTCTCTCATCTCCTCACTCCCTAAACTCAAACTTATAAACTAGTGATGGGTCGTTCATGAATGATTCGTTCTTTTTGAACGAGTCTTTAACATGATTTAGAAGAATGAGTAGTCTCAGAGAGTGATTTGTTCATTTTCTACTGGGCGCGCATGCACAAAGCATTGCAAACCCTGTAAAAACATGTACAGGAAACAGAAATGAGCAGTTTATCTCATGAGTCTTCTATTCCGAGTCATTCGTTCTTTTGTCACGTGACTCCCATAGATGCTATGCAGTGCAATAACAGCGTCTATGGGAGTCACGTGACAGAATGTGTGTGTATGTAAACGTGTTGGGGGTCTGTTTATTGAAAATGTAGCATTTCATTTTATTTCCGATCCAAAGAATTAAATGAACTAAATGACTCGAAAAAGATTTGTTCATTTCGATGAGTGAGATTTAAAGAACCGAGTCACTATAATGATTCAAACTTCCCATCACTATTATAAACTTCCAAAGTGTCTGATACTGATTCCATCGTTAGGCATATCTCAGAGGACGCTAACCAGGCGAGCGAAAATTTACTGCATTCTGGGGCATTTTTAAGAACATGTTTTTCCGTTAAATTAAAGAAAATAAGTTCTTGTCCTATTAAACCCCACGGTGACTTCAGTGTGGCAGAAAACTTCTCACAGGAAGAATGGAAACACTATTGCCCACTATTCAAGAAATTAGCATCACAATCGTTAAACAGATCAGAAGCATTTCGATATAAACATTCTCAATGTGTTTAAGGGACGAGTTTCCGTTTAAGGTTATTTTGTATAATCTTAGGGGACTGTTTGAATATCTAATCCTTGACATTTTAAGAACCTGTGTACGTCAAACTAACAAATAAAATGTCTTCAATTAGTATTTGTCGAGTTTGAGCATTAAGCCATAAGATAAATAACTAATTAGGAAAGTACAAGTTGAAGGTGTTAAAGATGCTGTTGGATCGTAACTACAGTAGGTTCACGAATTGAGCATTGGATTATACAGTATATCCAATGTGTTGTCATTTCCTCAGAGGATAGGAAGTAAGTCAGGCTTATGCATCCTTTTTAACAGTGAAAAACAAAGCATTGGATTTGGTTTGGCTTTAGTTCCAATGTGCTTTTTAATGAACTCTAAGGAGCACGTTAGAGGAGGATCTGTATGAATTTCTTTCATCTGTAATATGATGCCATATTAGGAGGAAGACCTAACTGGATTGTTTACAGCGGCACATGCAAGCGTGAATAGATTTTTGGTGCATAAACAACAAGGGTGTGAGATGTGCCATCCATCAATCCAGGAACCTCTGTAGACCAACTCGGGACCATAGAGGCCAGTGGTGATTACCATTGTATTTATTCCCATTTTACAACTGTAGTTGGACCTCCAATCAATATTCACATGCGCATTCACACACTAGGGGCAATTTGGGAACGCCAGTTAGTCTAATCTGCATGTCTTTGGACTGTGGGAGAAAACCGGAGTACGATTCCTATCCACCACTGAAGCTAGGTAAAGCGATGCCATGCAAAAAATTTACATTTAGGCATTTGGCAGACGCTCTTATCCAGAGGGACTTACATTTTTATCTCATTACACATCTGACGGCCTTGCTCAAGGGCCCAACAGTGGCAACTTGGTGGTTGTGCGGTTTGAACCTGGGATCTTCCGAACCGTAGTCCAGTGCCTTAACCACTGAGCTACCCCTGACCCTGAATTTAGTGAAGTACAGATATCTGTTGTACTTTTGAGTGGCGTAAAAGTAAAAAAAGTATCCTCTCATAGAAACTACTAAACTTCAAATACTAAACTAGTAAAGTACAGATACATGAATTATGTACTCTTATATAGTAATGAAGTAGATGTACTCAGTTACCTCTGGTACACCTATCTGAATATCAAAAAAATGCAAATTTTTCCATAATAGGTTCTCTTTAAACCAATTAACGGATTCTACCCTGGGAATGTGTTGTGTTACAATATAAAAAGCAAGAAATGACACAAATAGAATAACAGCGAGTGATCCTGCGATCTGTGGATGTCAATGATACGATCACACGGATATGATTTTACAACATGCAGCTCCTGTTAGTCTCAGATGAGCCACCAGCCTAAATAATGCATGAAGGAATAAAGCGAGCGGATGGCACTCGGGTGTTGGTGAAGATTTACTTGTTTTCGATTTAAACTATCATTCATGGTTACCGATTCCAATAGGAAGCACATTGAGGAGGAAACGAAGTACGACGGATAAAAGCGAAAAAGGGGGGAAAAAACAAACGGTCTGTTAGCTGCGTTTGCAACCCACTTTCTGCAAGTCTAATTGGATAAGCACAGGGTCACAGCGAGAGCGAGCAGGACAGTCTGGATATATGTGAATGCTTCTCACACTGCCTGGACGGTTGGAAAGCTGCCTCAGGGTAGACACTGGTGTATACAGTAGTATAGAGAAAATCTGATTATCGTTTCTATGGTAACAGCTAATTCACATAGTGGACACGTGTAATGATAAGCACACTTTGAATAAGATAAAACACATAATTGATATTTTGATATTTGATGAAGTTTCCATCTAGGAGATTTTTTGTTTTTGTACGGAGTCTCTAGTGTCAGTGTTTTTCTCTAACATCATACACCACACACCACATCTTACAACTACCGTATAAATGGATATGTGTTGGGGCACAAGCACAATAAAACATGTTTTTATTGGAAAGTCTTTGATTTCACCGATATAACAGTAACTCTGCATCATCACACCACCCCATGGTTGATTAATTTCCCAGAAATGCGTGTCTACCAGGCGGCACAGTGGCGTCAAGGGTTCGATTCCCACCCTGTGTCTCTGTTGCATGTACTCTATATAGAACCTGGATTAATACATTTCAAAAATCAGTGTTAGATTCCTTCCATAAAAACCAAGCCCTTGGTCTAAAAAAATAAGCGAATCCTCAGATTTGTAGGAATAATATTGTTTTATACTGTATATACATTTCTTTAGGTACTGTACCTTGCTGTGCTGTTGAGTTATCTGTTTCCATAGAAACACATGTACAATTATCAATATGGATATTACATAACTTATGAGAATGAAAAAATCATAATTATTATATATTTTTTTTAAAAAGGACAAAGAAGGGTGTAAGACTATGTAGAAGAAGGTGTTATGGCATTTTTCTCTATCATACTGTAGTAAACCGATGAATATTTATTACAATAAATTCCCATCAAAGACAAATTATCCGAGTTGATCCTATAACCTCACCTCGGTTACTCTCGCTACCTCGATCGTTTATCACATCAGATCAGATGCAGAACCGTCGCTTAATGGATTCTTTCTAAAGGAAGCTTCTCTCACTCTCACTCATCTTATATACAACTTTATCCTGTATTCAGGGTCGCGGGGACCTGGAGCCCATCCCAGGAGTCTTAGGGCACAAGGCAGGGTACACCCTGGACAGGGTGCCAATCCATCAGAGGGCATACACACATACACACACTCACACACTCATTCACACACTATGGGCAATTTGGGAACGCCAATTAGCCTAATCTACATGTCTTTGGACTGTGG
>JAOVVA010000016.1:14819500-14834429 GCA_028565275.1 Leiocassis micropogon
ATTTAGTAATATTTTAACACACAAAAAAATGGAACCAAATATTCAGTACAAATGTTAAGAAAAAAAGTTCTACATTTTAAAATTAAATTATCTGCTTCCTGACAGTTTATAATAATGATGAAAAAATTTTAAATAACTAAAAATAATAGGAAAAAGGACGACCTCAAAAATGTGCATCGCGCCAAATGCCATATCTTCTCAACACGTATTGATATTAAATCTTCATAATAAAATGTCAGAACATTTTCCAGAGGAAAGCGGATTCCCGGGAATCCAGCGCTGTGGGAGTGTAGCGTAGCGTAGCGCTCGGTTTGTCCCGCTCAAGCAGCAGATGCCGTCGTCAGTATGGAGATCGTGTCTCGATCCTGCTCTCTATCAATCAGACGGGCCTGATGGAGGCCAGTACGGATCAGCGAGCAGAACAGACTGCAGACGCAGAGTGAAACAAATAAAAAGACGCGATCCTTTCATCCCTTCATCCCATCATCCTCCGTCTGGACTTCCATGAGCTTCTGGGCTTTTATTTATTTATGCCTTCTGAGAAGCAATCATCAGCACATTCAGCTGTTCTTGAGGCTCACGAGGGCTTGTGTTGCGTGGTAATTGAGTGTTGATATAATTACGTCGAACGCGGAGAAGAGACTTGTGGGAAGCGATGTCTTTGTTGCTAACAACAGTCTCTGCGTGAGATATTACTTGAGCATGGAAAAGAAAAGGCAGTGAATTTGAAAGGGTAATTATACGATTGTTGGGAATGGATTTCTGAGAGGCTGTTTCAGACGTCTTAGTGATGTACAGTACAGCACGTCCTTGGATCTGTCCCAGGTCGCGTGCACGCCGTAGTCTTTAGGCAGCTTGTTTGCGCTCATAAATGTTTTACACTCGATGTGTTCGGCTTTTTAAAACCAGCTTCAAATGATTAGAGAGCGAAAGTTTAAAGTATTTTGAAGGAATGACCTGAAAAAGGTGCAAGCAGCACTAATGATGGAAAGACAGCATCGTTAAGGAAATACTCCGGCATTTACAATCTAATCTTTATCCAGTGTGTATGATAAAAGTTTATGCTCTCAAATCCTTAAATCTGATTGGTCAGAAGGTGTTTATAAATTTTTATAACCGCAGCCCCAGTTCTCATGTTTCCAGTATTCCACAATGTGCTCACGTTTTAATACATTATCATTTCAAATTGTCTGTTTTTATTACTCACTGATCTGATAAAGTACTTTGTGAGGAGATATTTATTTAACATTTCATATGGAAGGAGTCTCCAGTATCAGTCATTTAATCAGACTTTCAGGTCTGCACTTTTTTTCTCGTTAACATGATGATCTGCATCTATAATGACTCATCTACAGTTTATAGCTGCTATAATGCAAGTGATAACAGGAACGCTCACTCTCACTCACTCACTCATTCATTTTCTATAGCACTTATCTTGTGCAGGGTCATGGGAGGGCTGGAGCTTGTCCCAGGGGACTCAGGGTACATAATCCATCACAGGGAGCACAAGCACACACACACTACTCACTCACTCACTCATCGTCTATACCGCTTTATCCTGTATACAGGGTCACGCGGGGACTGGAGCCTATTCCAGGAGACTTAGGGCGCGAGACAGGGTGCTAAACCATTGCACACATACATGCTCATTCAAACACTGTGGGCAATTTCCATCATCCAACTAGGGATCTCCGTAGTCCAACTAAGGACCATGGAGGCCAACGGTGACTATTGTATTATTGTATTTATTCCCATTTTTATGACTGTGGTAGAACCTTCGGTCAACACCAATTAGCTTAATCTGCATTTCTTTGGAAGGAAACCGAAAGTACCCAATGGAAACCCATCAAGCATGGGGAGAACATAGAACATGTAAACTCCATGCACACAGACCCTGAAGCAGGAATCGATCCCGGATCCTGGAGGTGCAAGGCAACAGCGCCAACCACTAGGCCATCGTGCCACCAAGTGGTGTTCAGTGTTTAGTAAATTAGCATTTTATTTCCTAGACAGTTTACCCTACCACAGACCTCCAGGGTGGAGCTATGTGAATATGGGTGGGATTTGTTCGAATATTGAACACACTTTACTATTAGCGATCTAATCTTGGAAGGAAAAAGAAACAAAAACTCTCGTTTTTCCTAATAAAGTTTTAAATAACTTAAGAGTATTTAGTCCTTTACTTACAGGATAATGCAGAGGTTTACAGAGGCATTAAATTCTTGGAAAAGAAATGATTTCTTTTCAATGTTTAACTTGATTACAGGGAAAAACAGGTCTTTGGTTATTTTCTGAGTAGAGTTCAATGCGATATTGTCCTTTGCGTTGATCCTTTGCACGATAGCAGCTTCCTGTGCACACGTCCACTGTATGTGTACACCACAATGTATGATCTACACCACAGAGAGACTACACAGGTTGGTTTTGTCACTTTGTCCTCTCTAAGAGTGGCCCTAAATAAAGAGCATTGCATCTGATTTCCGACATGGCCCGCCGTACCAGGCCAACGAGGCGCCGGGGACCGAGCAAGAAAGAGACTCCTTTGTCCAGCAGCAGGAAGCCGGGTCGAAGTGACCTAATTCTGCTTCGTCTTTCTCTTTTTTTTGTCTCTTTCTATGTATCTGGAAGCAGTTCAGATAAAAAAAAAAAGAAGAAAAAGCTGCCGCACTATGATCTGCAGGCTTTTAGGCTCGCTCATTGCTCTGGCCCCCTCCATTTTTATCCGCCTCTGTATTTTTACACCTTTAGACGCGCAGCATGGAATTGGCTACAATGCAGGAGCGTGTTCTCCTCCTGAAGCGGGGGGTCGGCGTAAATGGTGGGAGGAAGACGGCGCGAGGGATTGAGAAAATGATAAAATAACCACGGTGCTGAATTTAGAGGGCCACCCTCAGAGTGACACGCGGCGCGGTGGGATATTACGGGAATGTCATTTTGGCGGGGACGTGGGCCGATAGCGCGCGCGCACTGATGTGGGGTTGTGTTTTTTCGTGGCAAGGTAATGAAAGTGCGCGTGTGACCCGAAAGGTTGACAGAAAGGAAGTCTATTTGATTAAATCGCTACACATACGGCGTGATCGACACGGCATCTGTCGTGGCGGAAAATATTGCAGTGGCGCCAGAATCCACACCCATGCTGAGGCATATGCACCCTGTTACAAGACCGGGCCTGCTGCTAGCACAGCCACAGTGCCAAAAGACATTAGTCTCTGTCAGACTGTTCGAAATAATGGCTTACATGTTCTCTAGTCACTCTTACACTCTACATTCCCTTACTCACACCAAGCACAATATACAGCCTTTCTTTCTTTTCTTTTCTTTTCTTTTTTTTCTCATTTCCACTCAGATAGGGTGGTTGACCCCTGACCCCACAGGTGATGAGAGTTCTACTTAAATGTCAAGAGCAGATGGGTTTAAAGATTTATTCAGGCTGGGGAAGATGCCGAAATGTACTGTAGTTTCAGATGGCCTTCGTTAAAGGTCCCATATTTTACTACATCTTTTAATAAGTGAACACAGGTCTCAGAGCTCCGCTAAAGTGTGTGTGTGTGTGTGTGAGAAAATATACCACCTTAAATACTATTCACATAATGCATTTTTAATACCTTTTATAACTCCTCTTCCAAATGCACTGTTTCAGTGTCTATGTAAATGAGCTACTGCTGAGCCACGCCCCTCCACAGAGCAGCAGAGCTGAGCAACAACCTGGGGGGAGGGGCTCTTCTTATATGAGGTCACAGTAGGGGAAAAATCTAGCTGGCATGTTTGAACCCTGGCCAATACAAAAAATGAAAAATAAAAAACATTTTTCCCCCCCTCACGTCATTTGTATGTACACACACAGACACACACACACACACACACACACTGGAGATCCATCTGAAATTCTTAAAATAACGAATAACTGCGTAATAACTGGCACCCTTTACATAAAAAAAAAAAGAGATTTCTTTTTTCCCCCTCCATGACTCCAATCCATTTGCTTTGTGAGTTCGGTACATTTGGTAAAGTGTAAATGCAGTTTTCACGGCCTGACATCCCGAGTGCTGATCTGTAGTCCTCTTGAAAAACGGCGATGCGGTGTTCACATCATCCGAACCGAGAGATTCCATTTTTCTCATTTCCTCCCAGATAGGCTGGTTGACCCGCAGCCTCCGAGGTGATGAGATTTCTTTATTCGTAACCATCAGCAACAGCAAGCGCATGGAGCCTCGGATTTGTATTTAGTTCCGACTTAATTCTCACCCATGTGTTATTTCTCCTGATGTAAGCAAGATGCTGGGATGCACTTTCAGAAAGAGGTGAGGCTTTTATTAAATCGTCCTGGTTCGAGTGATTCATCGTGTATAGCAGGGACCGGCCAAACCAGCACACGCTGGGTGTTTTATCTAGCCGAAGCAAGGTGTGATAGCGAGATCTGGGTGCTTTAAATGAGCTCCATTAGTCTGGCCTGCCAGTGCTGCGGATGTGCGGGGGTTTGGCTGACAGCAGAACATTTCTAAAGGTCAGACATCTGCAGAGAAAGGACACACATACATAGACTCACACCGATACGCATCGTCGAATATTTCTTATTCATTTCTCCATTCATCTCTCTCTCTCTCTCGTTGCCTTACCCCCCTCCCTCAATCCCTCCCTCTCTCTCTCTCTCTTTCTCTTTTCACTCTGTGAATCTGAATTGACTCTTCTATCGATCACTCATAAACAGGCATTTCAGCCAGCCATGTTCGACCACTCCATTTGCTTAATGAAGAGCCTCATGTTTGACAAATAGAGTCTCGCCCTGTTACGTGTCCGGACCAGCCTCCTCGCACTTACAGGGCACTTCTGCATCAATCTCGTCTCCGTGAGGTCGGTCCGACACGGGCCAGCGGTGCAACCAAACACATCTGGTTTGACCTGGATGGCTTCCACGGTCCTGGAGCGGTCCAAGCTTTTTGCGCCGCACACGTTTGTAAATGTGCTTTGTCACGATTACGATAACCACAACATGAGGCGTAATTAAGTTTTTAGTGTGTGCCTGGGAGGTTTTGGCTGAGACACAAAAGGGCTGTTTGTTTTTTTTTGGTTTTTTTTTGCGATTTATGACAGGCCCTACTTGCACCCTGTCACAACCTGGCATCACAGAGACACTATGTTTGGCACATTATCTCCTCTGAATATTAGCATGTGGTGGTGAAGTGAAATCTAACACTAATTAGGTGTCAGGCTTTTGTGTGTGCGTCCGTGAGTAGCTCTACTGTAGGGCTTTCCAGTGTAAGGAAATGTGATCGATATTGTGGTGGATTATAATAGAGATCTAATGAGATATAACTTCATCGTATCATTTTATTCCCTTGTGCTGAACTCATTTTCACCTTGTGTCACTTCTTCTCTTCAAGTCTACTGTACTTCCTGGTTGCCATGGTTTCACTGGGAGCCCCATCCTACTGCGTACGTATCAGCCCAAGCTAGCTACGGAACATATATATAATTCTCCAATGTATTCACAAATCGCTTCCCTTTTCTATCAAATGCAAATTTGTAACATTTTACATACCTACAGTATGAAGTTATAAAGGTCGAGCTTAGGATCAGGGGACGAGTTACTGTACGGTTCGTATCTTTCTGAAGAAACGCCAAACATTGCTTTCTATTGGTTTCTTTTGCTCTCCCCTAAATAACTGCAGATTACCGTGACAGCATCGAAAAACTACTTATAGTGCCTTGCAAAAGTATTTATACCCCTCGAACGTTTCCACATTCTATCACGTACCAACAACAAGCCTAAATGTATTTTATTGGGATTTTATTTAATGGACCAACACGAAGTGGCACATAAATGTGAAGTGGAAGGAAATTGATAAATGGTTTTCTTTAAATAAATAAATATATATATTTTTTACAAATAAATATCTGAAAAGTGCGCGTGCGGGTTTATTCAGCCCAATACCTTGTCGAACCACCTTTCGCTGCAGTTACAGCTGCAAGTCTTTTGGCGTGAGTTCAAGGGGTACGAATACTTTTGCACTGTTAAACTCAAAAACAATTTCCAGTTTGGAAACTCATTGGACACAATACCTTGGGATTAGCAGACTGTTAGACGTTATACTGATATAGTAACATATATCAACAATTTTGCTTATTGAAAAGTTTGCCACATCAGATTTTCTACAACCTTGCCATGAACTCAACATTTCACCCAGTTTTGTTGGCAGATTTTCAATGTTTTAGCTCCAGACATTTCCAGTCTTTTTAGGAAAACCCACTTCGTACTTTGGGGAACGGTTTGGCCTCGTCACTGTTCGTTTCACATAAATCCAAACAATCGATGTTCCTTGCTTTGCAGCTTTCCTTGTCTGCTTGGACATTACTCCTTTTCCTGTGTATGATTTCTAAAGATGAAGATGATTCCACAAACACTGATCTTTGACCGTGTAATAACGATCATGTTATTAAATCTATGAGGGGCTGTTCAAGTCAAACCGGGACTTGGGATGCAATTTCTGGTGAACGAAGGCATAAAAGCGATTGAACTGTACACACAGTCGTTCACCAACACCACTTACACATTACGGGAACTCGGCTGGGAGTTATTACCACATCAGTCCTGACTGGGTTCCAGGGAGGCCAGCGTTTCAGACGTGAAGCAGGCAGTCCAGCATGGCTCCAGTGTACTGAGAAAACTTTCTATCTTGATCTCTAATCAAAAGTCCCATGTTGACTTGAACACCTCTTGTGATGTACTCTACACACACAACTTCAAAAATCATATTTGAATTCAAGATAGTTTGCTATCGTGTATATAGTGGATTCTTAACACACACACACACACACACACACAAAAAAAAGTTTTGCGTTCTTTAACATGTCATTGGTTGACTAGTCATCAATCATGACTCGTATTCTTGTCACGTTCTTTTATCCCCCACGTGTAAACCCCAGTGGTGCGGTTTCGAAATCAATCTGCACGGCGCAGCAATATGAAATCATTACTGCTTTATCAGAAGCTGTAAATCATTCCATTCTGGGTGACAAATCTGACTTCATCACCCATTCGTTATCTGTCACCTGGCATCATGTCATATGCACGTTTCGCGCATGGATATTTATAAAAATGCTTTTGCAGTGATGAATATGTATATATATATATATAATATATATACACATTCATATATATATATATATATATATATATATACATATATATATATATAATATCGACTCTACTGTATGAACTGATGACATTATTTTAAACTGATGATATAAATGATTGAATGAGAGTGTGTTAAAGTTTTACTCACCTGTTCAGAACCGTCCCTACTTAATAAACACCATGTTTAAAAAAAAAAAATTTCCAAACTAACATGCCTACCTTCTTCTTCATGCAGCTCCTGACCATCGATGATAATTTCTGCGGATTGGATATGAACGCGCCGCTCGGGGTGTCCGAGATGGTCCGCGGGATTCCGCTGTTCTCCGAGTCCAATGACAAAATGACCTCGGTGATCGCCTACGTCTACAAGAGCCACTCGCTGGCCTACGTAGGCACCAAGAGCGGCCGGCTGAAAAAGGTAGGAGCTCGTATTGTCTTGGATTATTTCTCACGGTGGGGAATCGATCGCGTGTCTCGTTAGAAGCCAGAACTGCTTTTAATCATTTGTTGCTTTGATCCCTCATCGCTTTCTCGTTCTTGAAGGGGTGATTTGAATTTGGGATTTGTTTGGAGTTTTGAGCCAGAGAGATGCTGTTTGTTTCCTGTGAACCAGCAAGCATCGGTTTTCTGCTACGTAAATCATACATACTGTATAGTTTGTCCTACTTCCTTGTTTTTAATCCCGGAGAGCCAAAGTTAAGGATTTCAGATAAAATTGTAAATAATCACAAATAATAAATATATCATGGTTGAGGAAACGATATGTGAAAGATGTGAACGACTCATTTGCTCTCTATTGAAGTTGATTTGGCTCTATACAGAGGATTGACTAAGAGACGATTGATCTGTACGTTTTCAAGGCTTGGTTAGAAATCAAAAGGACAGTGTTCTGGCCACTGGTTAGTGATAGCGCAGGATGTTCTGCTTCATTTATTCTACCGAGTGTTTTATTTGACACGCGCTAGTTTTAAATAGTAAATGATGGAGTAGCTGGAGCACGCCGCTCAGAGCTCAGAACATCATGTTGTGACTGTTTAATGCGGATAAACAGGTTAATGTCATTTCAGATGTATTTGAGAAGCTGCTACAGATAACTAGTAGCCTTATTCTCTCTGCATCTTGAAAGTGTGAAGAAAGATGTCAGGCACAGAGAGCGAGAGAGAGAGAGAGAGAGACTAAAAGCACTGGGGTGCTCTGTTCATGCTGAGCTAGTCAAGGGTAATTGCATGATGCGGTGTGATGGCTTTGGGCCTGCTGCCCTCTCCTCTGCATGGGCGTCTGAAAACTCTGGCCGAGACGAATCTCGGGGCCTGCTATACACGGCGTGCAGGAGAAAACAGCATTAAAAGCAGCAAAGATAGGGAATAGAGAACGAGCGATAGAGAGGGGGGGAGGGAGGGAGCGACTGGGATATGAGCTCTATCGCCTTTTCTTAAGAGCTTGTACTCCAGGGATTTGGTTGTGCAGACAGACAAAACTGCCTGGTAGAAGTCTAGTTTAATGTAGCTGAGTTTATTTATTAATATATTGGATGTTGGATGGACATGGTTTAAAAAGAAAAAAACAAAGCAGACACCTGTGCCTAAAATATGTTTTTAGATTCAAAACTATAAATCAGATGTGATGATGTTCAATTTTATTAGAATTGAGATTTGTACAAATGAACAAACCCTGGCCATCACTGGTTATTTGACTCTTGTGGGCGTGGAACCGACGTTCCAGTTGTTGCTCGAAGGTGTAGCTTAAACACTGAGAAATACTATGTATGAAGGATATTACTGCAAAACACCCTGTTCAGCCTTTCACTCTTTCCGGCACATTGTTCTCCTCAGGTACACAACGCTGCCTATACTCAAACTCTTTTCTCGGCAAATCGCTATATATCCTTTTAGAAGCTTTCAGCTTGCATGTCATGGCAAGACAGTGAAACAGTGTATGAGTCCAAAAAAATATCAACTATACTGTATGGCTTCTTTCTGTCATTTGATCAGTGAAGCGAAGCTACCAGCTGGGCAGAATAGCACCTGCCGTGAATGGGCTAAAGGTATTCATTCTGCGAACTTTTGGAGAATGCTGAAGAAATTGAATGCAAAGAAAAGGGAGGTTTACAGTCTGTTCACTGCCATTTTCATGATAAAGCGCTATGGTAGAGATTCTAATGATGAATTGTAAACTTAATTTTTGTCCTGATATTTGTAATTAAAAAGGTTTTGTGCACAGAGCACCAATTTCTTTTTTCCTTCTCCCAGCTTGACGCCAGTATTTCTCATTACACAAACACAATTAAAAGCATGGTATTTACTCAACTCGTTCTTAATGCAACCGATTATTATTGATACTGAATTGCTTGCATAGTTACATTGTCGCAAACACAACCTCAATTTTATTGATTAATTTTTGACAAAACTGTAGTTGGCAGATTTATAGCCTTTTCATAAGAATTTAAATAATATGACCAAACAATTTCGATGAAATATTTTAGCGTTTGTGCTTTTTATCACCCTTGTTAGTCAAAGAAACCATGCACCATGCTAAGTGATGTTTGCATTATTTGCTAAAACGTATTCCCTACCACCCCCCACCCCCCCCCCCCCCCCCCCCGGTTTAAACTGCCAGAAGGGATTAATCTCATTTTGCAGTAAAAAGTCTTATAGAATTAAATACATTGACATATAACTTGATAGTTAGAATTTGCAGTCTACAAATTTAAATTCCCAAGTTACAAAGAATTTATATGTAAAAGATGATATGTTTAATACGATGCACCACAATATATTAAAAAGTAAGTGTCACATGAACGACTGCTGCATAAATGAAAAATGAAAGATGAAAGGTCTGTCCCTCTAGGAAGCACTATATCATTTTAAAACTTAAATCTTTTGTACTAAACTGCATTTTTTGCAGCTCAGAGAAGCTCGGTGCGGTGCGTAATGACCCATTTTATTTGGAATGAAATCTTTCTGACTTTTCCACTCTGGCATTGTCAATGTAACACCTGGGAACTCAACCGTTAATACAACAAGCGGTTCCTGGGAGAACATTGTGAGTCATTTTCTCGACAGGCTTTGGAAGAGGCACTTCCAAATGTCAAGAGGAAACGCTTCAACAGCTACAGCACGAGTCAGGGGCAGGTGATTTTAGGGCCACGTCAGTTCTAGCCATCTAATCTCAACTGGTGAATGCGTGGGCATACTCAGGCTTGACCTCGTGTGGTTGGTATAGAGTAATATAGTCAAATAGTACATGCTTATATATGGTTTTTGAGGGTGCCAAAACTTTTGAAACACAAGCGTCACTTGTGGCCCCGCACTTTATTGTTAATTAAGTCCATTTGTTAATTCATCGTTAATTTTGTGGTAGTTGTGCTGATATCTTTAGTCCTTGCAAACGACTAAATATGTTCACACACAAACATGTCAGTACGTTCAGATACACAACTCACCCAGAAAGCTTTTAACTGCAATTTCAGGGATTGCTAATGACCTCAGCGGAGCAAACAACACATGATGTCATCGTCACCGCTGAAACAAAAACATGTTGATTAAAAAAAAAAAAAAAAAACAGCACAGTCCGGTCATTAATTAGCGGGTTTATAAGCCTACTTAATGGATACTGATTTATAGACAAACAGCGCATCACGTCCATGAGCCTGAAGATCAGCGGAGAGTCGCTAAGAATAAATATTAACGTTAGCATCACTGGCCGGTCTACATAAAATGGCTGGGTTTATAAATATTAGCACTGTCAGCCTTGTAAGCTTGTTTATGAAGCTATAAGAACCTTTTAAAATTGTGAGTTCACAAAGTGTACACTATATAAGGGGATGTTATTTGCTAGGGGTTATAGCAAGACGCATCACTACGACACTGCAACACTATAGCGCTGACTGATTTACTAACAAATAAAAAAAAAATGTTTTGTCTTATGAAACTAGCTAATAATTTTAAGTACTTATTGAAGGAAAAACAACATCTTGCCCTGGTGAAGGCCTCCGGGAGTAGGAGAGGTGTACAACAAAAGCAAGGAAGTCCCCGACAAAGCCTCTAAGAGAGGACATTAATTAATGGGCGCTAGATAAACATTTATGCTAGCAGCTTGCTAGGCGAGTTTGCTGAAGTTTCATTAAAGCACCAAATGGATGGGAGAGATTTTTACAGACTGCAGGCTCCTGGGGATCTCTTACGAATTTTCGCCTTAAGAATTGAAATTTTTGAAGAAATCTTCATTGGCATAGGACGCACTTTCAGCATAAATGAATGAACAAACTGAAAGGATAGCAATCTAAGTTTCTTTTCTTTTTTTTTTTTTTTTGCATTTTGTGCAAGATTTAGTAAAAACATAGCACCATTTGGTCTCAAGAAAGTTAGCAAGGACGGTAGCAAGAAGAAAAGGGAGCTGCTTTCAGTGGAAGAAAATCGTCTCTAAAAAAGCTGCCGGTGCCAAATGGAATGATAAATTAAGTTTAAATGAGGTTTAATGTCCATTTATTTCATATTTTACTTAATTTACATGTCTTTTCTGAATGTTTTGATTGTTTTTATATGCAGAAAATATGATTATAGTGCTGGAAATTGGTAATATTAGTAATATTTTTGCGTGGAACGGATTGTACACTAGAACTCGCCTCCGGAACGGATTAAATTCACACGCTGAGTTTCTACTTCCTAGAAAATGACCTGTAGAAGTACCAAAGTCCCCAAAGTGTCAAAGATTCTGTTATATACTATGGGGGAAAAAAGGGTTTCACACTGTTCACGTAACCTTTACAGTCTACATATACCTTATGGTCATGTGACCTACTAATGAGCAGCCACAAGCCTTATAACGAGGTTGTCCGTTTCTAATATGTCATTTTTTTTTGGTCCATTTCTATTAAACACTTTTAATATGTAACACAAAGGAACTTGTGGTGTAATGAGTGTGATAGGACACGCCTATGATCTTAATTACTGTAGAACTTATTATAATTAAAGCACAAATATTAAACATGAGCAAGTCTGCAATTAGCAAGATACCAGTTTAATATAATTAAGGATAAAAAATAAGAAAGGAAGGAAAGGAAGAAAGAAATAAAAATATGCTCGAATAATTAGACACATCACGCACAACACATCTTTATATACAGTACGTATGTACATAGATCAAAAAATATATCAGATAATAATGAAAAATTAAAAGTACATGAATAAAACAATAAATATTAAAAGAAAAATTTGGTTATTATTTATAATATCTAAATTTTATATAAAAATACATAAAAATAATAATTATAATAAATACAAGATAAAACTATATATATAGTATATTGTTACAAATATTTTATATACATCTTTCTTTTTATATATATATTTTTAACACTATTCTGTATAATGTTTTCTATATGAATTAAATATAGTTTAAAGGTACAGTAATTACTTAATTATATAAAATTGTATAATTGTCTTCATAGTCTTCATGCTTGATGTCCAAATTTCTATTCCATTCTAATTGATGTGATTCTGTTTAGGATTTCATTTCACTTTCATATATGTATGAAATATTATATTAAATGATCACGTTTATATTCATAAATAATAAAATGAATAAAAAAATCAGCATTATTCCTAAAGGATGTTATCTTTAATTTATTTCATACGGATTACACATTTCATTAGAATTATGATTGTTTTTTTTATATTACAAGGAGCCGAATTGGATCCAGCTGCATGGGCACGCTATTATATTCGGTCAAAATGCACAGAGGAGCAGTAAACAGCTTCTGAACCCTCCTGAGAGAGATATTTTTAGAACACGCGCGTACTCGCCCGAAATGGCTGTGTTTGCTGAAATGTTCGCTCTGCGCCGTGTGTGCTCTGTCTAAACCCCCGGACCAGATGTGGTTTTGGGACTTTCAGAGCATCTCTATGCATCTCTCTCGCTCTCTCTCTCTCTCTTCATATCATAGTCAGTCTCACTGAAGCCATTTTTCCAACTTAATAAAGCTTGTCGTCTCTCTCGAGCTATAACCATGGTTTGATGGTTTCGTGCGTTATCGTGTTACAAGCTCGCTTGGCCCTATTACACGCCATTGCGTCGGTGGCATCGGTTCCTGTTCTGCAGCAAGAGAGAATCTTCATTAAAAAAAAAATATAAAAATAAAAAATGGCTCGCTTGCTGCTTAATAAACCACCCATATGTCTTTGGCTACAATCTCCATGAGAAATCAGTGAAATTAGACCTATTAATTGTAAAGCAGCTTGTAATCCGCAGTGCTTCCTAATTAGGGCTAGTGCTCAGGGAGCGCCGCTGAGCCAGATACAGATTGAACAACACCCACAGAGGTGATAATGCTTCAACCGGTGGCCAGGATCACTCAATACAATCAGCATCTGACCTTGAAGCAATGCTCAGAACATTGTGTGTGTGTGCGCGTGTCTGTGTGTTTGGAGCATTTGTCCATCTAGACTTCTCTGTGCTTCTGGGCCATTAAGTGTAAGGTGAAGTGGGTGTCGCTGACCCCTTTTTAGAGTGCGAGAAATGGAGAAAAAGCTCAGTTCAAAAGTGCGCAATCGGAATATGGCGAATTTCTTCAAACGCGCTGAAGATGGCCTTTTTTTTTCTTTTTCTAGAGCGATAACGGAGATTGCCGGTTGTCAGAAGGTGGTGAGCACTTGGAAAGGGTCAATTTGCTGGTGAATAGAGGATGTTTGTTGCCGAGGAAAAGGTCAGAGTCTTTTTTAGCGCTGCTCTTCTTCTACCTCCGGCTGATGTTCCAGGGATCTTTTAGTGGTGAGCATTAATACAAAATCAGAAATAGTATTATTACAAAAATTATTCGGAATGAGTAGAGAATCTAACACGTACAGACGTGATTAAGAGAAGCAGGATTTATTTTTTTAAGGGAGCAGATCATTGGCCATTTGAGCTCAAGCTTGAGATATGAAGGAAGGAACAATGTACAGTATGAGGGGCGTTCAGGTCAAATGAAGGCGTAAAACTGATACGGGACACTTCAAGCACAGTACGGTGAAACATAAGAACGGTGTGAACAGTTTAAAGAAGGCCGTACGTCCATGGATGACGGTCCCGGCTGAGGTGGCTCGAAGTCTAATGCAGTAGTTCCTGTGATCATTTAGCAAGTGGAACGCCTGATCCTTAAAAATTCACAGATCTGTCTGTGGGAACTGTACACACACGATCTCTCACCAACACCATTTGCACGTTACAGGAGTTATTCCCACATCCCCCCAGTCCTAACGTCGCTCCGAGCCATTTCCACATGTTTGAGCCGTTAAAGGAGTTCCTGGGAGGCCAGCGTTTCAGATGCGACAGCCCGATCATATATGGATATGGCGTATCCATGGGCGACACCTAGATTTAGATCTTGAAGAAAGAGGTAATAAGAAGTGGGATTCCATAACAAAACACATACATCTTTAATTAAAACCAGTTATGAACTGGAGTGATGTAGTGGAGGACGAGGAACTGTCAACAGCTCACACGGCAGGCGGACACTCGAGGTATTTCGTTTTTGTTCCCCATAATGTTTCCCTGTGCGTGTGTGTGTGTGTGTGTGTGTGTGTGTGTGTGTGTGTGTGTGTTGTAGGGACCCTCACTACTAATGCAGATTATTGAAATGGTAAGAGTGCAGCCACTGGAGCAGAGGATTAAGTGCTGAAACCTAATGATGAAATATTTTGCAGCAGCAGAAAGAGTGTGTGTGTGTGTGTGTGTGTGTGTGTGTGTGTGTAGGGGGGTGTATGGGTATGGGTGCTTTTATTGTAGGTGTTTGTGCTTAAATCTGTGTATACGTGT
>JAOVVA010000016.1:14834504-14864779 GCA_028565275.1 Leiocassis micropogon
TTTTATCCAAAGCCCGCGATCGACACCAACACGTAAGAGACACTTCACCGTGTTTGTCCCGAATGTGTCGTCTCCGGGAGACATGGAAAAAACTTCCACTTCCCCCTTTCGCCTATGAATCCATGGCAGCGTTGCCATAGCAGCCGGGCTTCTCAGGCCTCGTGTGTTATGGTATATTATAGCGGATACAGAGCCATTTTCTCTTTTGTTCCGGCGCTGTTTATCTTTTGATCACGCTCTTTATACACACTTTTTTCTTCCCCTCAGTTGATTTTTTTTAACATCCGTTGATGTCTGAAACGTTGATGTCTGACTTCTCCGTGATCAATCACTCAGTGAAGATGTTCTGCATTGGATATCAGGGTGTGATCTATTCATCACGTATAGATGTCCGATTAGCCACAGGTGAAAAAATGGGCAGCTGGAAAAAAAGAGAGATTTTTTTTTCCCCTTAAACACTAGACAGCGCCACAGTGGTGTAATGGTTAGCACTGTCGCCTTGCACCACCAGGGTCTGGGTTTTATTCCCGCCTCAGGTACGTGTGTGTGGAGTTTGCATGTTCTCCCCGTGCTTGGTGGGTTTCCTCCGGGTACTCTGGTTTCCTCCCACAGTCCAAAGACATGCAGATTAGGCTAATTAGCTAATGGACGGTGAGATGGTGATAAAACACTAGAAAAAGCTAACAGTGCTAATCGGAAATATAGATATAAACAGCTGCTTTTGCTAGCTACTTAGCTACACGGACAATTCCTAGCTAGCTAGGATGAATTCTTTTATGCTAATAATGCTAAGTCAAGTGTGCTTTTGTGTGCCGACGTACCACTGTATATAACGTAATAAACTTAGTAATTACCTTAGCTAGCATGCTAAGCTGTCCGCCTGATTGAAAGTATTTCTCGGTCATGAGTTGCAAAAGGAACCTCTCATACTGGCATGTGAAAAGTCCCACATGCTGGGGGAAAAAAACTTAGCCGAAGCTCTAAATTCAGCTTTGCGATGCAGTGACATGTCTGTCCTGGCCTAATGAAGCAGCTAGCTTTTTATATCTATGCGTTATGGGACATATAGTGTTAGCCCTGTCAAGCACGCAACATGGCACGAGCTTGCGCATACAAATAAAAAATTGAATTTCCTTGCTTATAGAAAAAAAAAAAAAAAAGTTTGTGACAACTCCGACGGTGTGCTGGTAGAACATGGACGAAATGTTTCTTGTTAGGCAGAGGAAGCCTGTGAGCCGCAAATGAGATGCTAGCTTTGGGACTGACACGCTAGCTGTGGGAGATTCACACGGTGGTCAACAACCAGCTAAGCTGCCTGTCTATCAATCAGAAAGAACGAACGAACCTCCTCCAGCTGCCTTATTAAAGAGAGAGAGAGAGAGAGAGAGAGAGAGAGAGGAAGAGCACAGGGGAATGATCCTGGAAAAGAACACAATGTCCTCACCTCGTCATTCCTTGCATCTTTCCTTTCAGATGCGCCTTAATGATGGACAAAGATGTCTTATTTAGCGTTAAGTGGACAGCAGAGGACGACACGCCTGTCGCTGACACGCTCGCATACCGCGGTGTGCACAAACTGGGTTATAAATAGCAGTGCCCTTCACACGGTAGATTGTTTTGGGTTATCTGTAGTCACCCTTGTTTGGCCCGAGGGCTGTTCCGTAATTGAAAAAGATGCTCAGGGCGCCAGACGGGGTGACACCGCACATGACTCGGTGTTACATCAGTGGCCCCTGTGTGCGTGGGGTTGTGCAGTGTCAGAATTGTAGCCGTGATGGATTTTTGGCACGCGCAGTGACTTTAGCACGTCCAGGGCTATTTGTAGCGCTGCTATAAAAAAAAATAAAAAAAACAGACAACATTTCAGCCAATCAGATACGAGTATTTTAAAAACAAAGTATCACAAGTCATAAGATTTACACTTGTGATGCTAATGGATTCTCAAATCTAATGAGTCAAAACCAGTTGTTACGTTTTCTTCAAGATGTAATTTCGCCAATAGTGCATCTTATTATTATTATTATTATTACATACTTTTTATGCACTCAGTCTAATACGTTACTGTTTCTATAGTATCAAGAAAAGCAACACAAAACAACGTGGTGAAGATTTCCATAAAAAGTTTTTTTTTTTTTTTTTAAATAGTAAATAACTCACTTACTTTTTTAATTGCTTAATTAATTGAATTCAGTTAATGTTTTTAAAAATGAGTCTCCGGTGTCGGCACAGCAACAGTCAAAGGTAAGTTATTAAAACCAAACCCAGTTGTTGCTACTGCGTCCCCTAGTAACACCCCTAGTACATAATATATAGTACATACGGTGCTGTGCGAAAGTCTTAAAGCCCCCTCATTTCTTCCTATTAAATTCAATTAAAGACACCGGAACAAATAGTTGACTGTGACAGGCTGAAAAGATACAATTTCAAAATGTATTCTTTATGTACCAACCTCAGCAGCGACCTCATTTCCCCTCTCGTCTGTTCCAACCACTCAGCGTTCAGCATCAGCAGTACAGTATACTAATCACCGGCCTGATCATCTGTCATCATCTGCACCTGTTTCTCACTGGGTCGGGACTTAAAGTTAGATGTTGTTTTAAGCTTGAATGATTTATAAGTCAGGTACAGGGTCAATACTTTTGCACAGTACTGTATAGTGTCTTTACATTCAAATAGAAAAACACATTAAAATCAAATCAAAGAACTTATAAGTGAGTCTGCCTGTTAGCTGTTCGGCGTATGAGATTCGGCGACGTGTGCGTTTCCGTCTAAATGACTCATTTTCAAGGAGGAGACCAAAAGCTCCGCGCTGTCGAAATGTAATTACTGTAAACATGTTTTTTTTTTTTTTTTTTTTTTTTTCAGCACAGGATGCATTCTGACAGGGTTGTTTATTTCCCCCTCACATTCGAGTCGCATGTTTATCTGCCGAAACTCCCAGGATTCATCAGTCGCTCACATACACCGACTCTCACCGTAGCGGCTGAGCAATATGCTTTATGAGTAATAAGCCGGGAGTTTAAGGGGTTAATCCCAGACATGACGCGTCATCATTTTGGCTGTGCTTTCCGCCTGAGTAATTCTCCACTGCTTTCATTTACACGTTGTCACTGTAGTCTCTGTGTTGACAGGAAGTGAAGAATCGAATCAAGGCTGTGAGACAGAAAGCGAGAAAGTGCGAGAGAGAGGAAGAGAGAGAGAGAGAGAGAGAGAGAGAAAGCTGTTCTGTTTGCCCATTCACACAATGTGTGTATGTGTGTGTGTGTGTGTGTGTGTCTGTAGATTCATTTATCCCTCTGTGAATCGAGTGCTAGGATATAATCTGGTCTTGCTCTCAGCTGCTGCTGGAGATTAGATTAATATGCACCGGCTGCACGTCTGTCCGATTTGAAATCGAAGGCGTAGGCTCCGAGTGACAGTCCGGAATGAAAGGCGCTCTGTGTTTGAGCTTGCGTGAGTGAGTGTGTGTGCATGAGTGTGTGTGTGTGTGTGTTTGTGTGTGTGTGTGTGCCTTCTTCAGTGAGATCTGTGTGTCAGTTTGTGTACATCCTTTCATTCACAGTTACCAGATTTCTCAATAGTGACGTGACGCTCTGATCCTGGAGGCTTCTTACAGAAGAAAAAAAAAAAATCGAAATAAATAAATAAACGTCCCCTGTTAAAATCCCTGCTTCACAAAATGAATTTCCAGCAACACAAATCACAAAAGTAAAAGAAAGGTTTTATCTGTACGTTGGTCAAAACTTGCTCTTTTAATAATATCTTTAAGGTTGATCTGTTGGAGGACCCGAAAGCAGTCTGTCTGTATGTCTGTCTGTCTGTCTGTCCGGACAGATTTTCTTACAGCATCACACAGAACTGGCTGGACAGAATGTAATAAAACTTTGCCAAAATCACAATGTTGAGTAGACGTGAAGTTATGAGCAGTTATTTGCCAAGTTATAAACAAGTTTTGACTTGAATTTACTGCGCATGAATCATTTTCACTGGGATTAGTTCATATTTTCGGCAGTGAGTGAATTTTAACGCGCTGGAGTCGTTTTAAGACAAAACTTCATCTTCATCCGATCTACTTTTTCCATTTCTCATTTGTGATTCGCTCTCCGATTACCGAACAGGGAGTGTAAACAAGGCTTACAGAATGTGATTTCTTTGTATTAATAAGTTAGACAGAGTTCTGACTTACAGAAAGACAGACAGACATGTACGTGGGCTTAAATACCTCAAATAATAATAATAATAATATCACTGATTACATTAAAGATCATCAGATTATTTTTAGCTTTAAACTTCTAACTAATTCTACAAACTCTTAACTCGTCAACGACATGTACTTTCCTCTAGAGCTGTAGTGAATATCTCACACACACACACACACACACACACACACACACACACAAACGTTTAAGCCCGAACCGTGAAATATAGCCATGTTTTTGGAAAAACTCCGCCCCACATACGCAAAAAAAAAAATCTAAAAATCAAAGCAGCGCTTAAGACTGTAGTTAATTCCAAGGTCTGAATACTGTGCAATTTCAGCATTAACTCATGATCACAGATGTTGGCGCTGAATTCAGGAGCTGTCAGCTCTTTTAACAGCTTGATGTGTAGATTGTATCCTGTCTCGCTCTGGATCAAAGCGAACGAGTGTAAACGTAAAAAAAAAAAGAGAGAGAGAGAGAGAGAAAATGTAATTATCATGTCCGGCTCTACAGCTCAACGGTTATAATTCAGGCTCTTCTTCTAAAACAGTCATAAACAGACCTTCAGCCGGGCTGGAAAGAAATTGGCCTGATGGTTACAGGATCTTCTAACAGCCATCAGCGTCTTCCCAAGCTAATGGAGGTCTAATGCTAATGTTAATGTTAATGTTAATGTGTGGTCTGAGCCTGCAGTACTTTACCCATACATACTCACCACTAATCATGAATAAAAGATCGCAGGGCAGTTATGGTGTGGATGATGTAGAGCGGGGGTTCAGCTAGGGATTTGTGGTGGCATTCTAGAGATGATAAAAATGTCAATGTAACATTAGACGAAAAAAAGAAGTTGTATTATTATAATTTGACCGAAGTTGAGTAAATTAATAATGGATCATGAAACAAAATGGACTGAGAAAGTGTAGATGTACAGTTACTGAGTCAAAATCTGACTCAATTAAAAGTATTGAGTGAGCGTCGGAAGCTAGTACTGTACTTAAAGTGAAACACTTAATATATTTACTAAGATGTAATTGATGAAAAGCACATAAATGTACAATACTGTACTGTATGGCTAGCTAGTTCATTAAGCGTTCAGCCGTAACACGCTAACTCAGACATACTTCGAATAACGCTTGTGGTTTTCTGATGTTTTATACCCCAGTTGTACTGAATTTTAAATATTTACAAAAAAACAAATCCTTTACCAAGCAGCTTTACGTAACCCTACCTAGCTAACATGTTTTCGAAACGGAATGTCCAAAGCTAATTAACCAAACGTAATTCAATGTTTCCTACAAAGAAGAAAAAAAACCAACAACTTGAAAGCGATAATATTGAGATACTAAGATTTATAAGCAGTATTTTAAAAACCAAAATGAAAATCTGAAAAATGGGGATAAGAAAAGTTTTTAATCTTGGAAATGTACATGACAATTCAAAATACAGTAGTACATAAGTACAGTAACAAAAACAACAACAACAAAAAATTACTACATTTTGTCCACTTTTGGTGATATGAGACGTCAGACTGGGACTTTTGATTATGCGGAATAACAACACACTCATTTTCTGAGAGTAAAAACTCCCTTTATGTCTCTATATACTGTAATCCCCTGCTACATTAATGCACTTGTACCAGTGTTTGACTAGGGCTTGGACCTCATCAAGGTAGAAAGTCTGAAACCCTGGCCTCCCAGGAAGTCCTTTAATGACCCAAACGTCTGTCGATCTTTGTGGATCAGGGGCTGCACTCGCTGAATATTTACTAGAACAACTGCAGTGGGCTCTGAGCCACCGCGGCCGGGATCATCATTCATGGACGTGTAGTCTTCGTTAAAACGCCTACACTATTCAAATCTCTTACTATGGCCAAGAGTCTCATCACTGTACTGAGCTTGAAGTCGTCTGTAAATGTCAATCAGCTTTACATCATGTATTGATTGTTTGAGTTTAAGTAGAAGACACAGTGTCAATGCCAAACCATTTCCCAAAGTACGAAGTGGGTTTTCTTTAAAAGTCTAAAACTAAAACAGTTACAACTAAAACCAGTTGATATTGTAAGGTTGTAGAATATTGCAGTAAAGTCTGATGAGTACAACTTTTCAATGAGCAAAATTGTTATGGCACGTTAGAGCTTCAGGGGTGGAGTAGGGTGTGGTGGGAATTCAATCAGGCTAACTTTAAGTTTAATTTAAATAGGTATCAATTGAATTTGACAAAACGATGAAGTTGTAGGTCGCCTCCTGTTGGCTCGGCGTACGGATTTACTCTTAATTCTCACATCGAGCTTTTTATTGAACGCGGAATTGTGACGTGTGAGGCGTGAGATACAAATCATCGTCGGTGCTACTTCGCGCTCCTCAGCCAGAGAAGGGCTGCTCGACTCTCCGCTAATTACTCTGTCTAGCAGACTGTGAACGTTCTCCCTCAAACATTTAATTAAAACCAAAGTTGATAGTTTTTAATGAAGTAGAGTGGCGAAAAAGGTTGCTGGTGTGCGTCGGGTGACTGCGAACCTGCTGTTGTTTTAATTAGTCTCCACGCCAATCTTTGTGCGAGGTGATGACAGACCGGATTTCTGTCACTGTGTGTGCTTGTGCGTGTGTTGTTTTCTTAGCTGATCTCAAGAATTAGCATCCGACACAAACAGAAGCCGTGGCATGGATGGATTACCTGAGCTGAGATAATTCACCTGCTTTATATTAAACCATTGAACAGGCCATAAAATCGGCGACAGGCTACAGGTTGCGGTTCTTTCTGTTTTGCTCTGTTTGAGCCTTTCTCCGTTTTTACAAATACTCGTACTTCCACTCATTCTGGACCGTTAAAATTCATGTTTTTTTCTGTATTTCTATGTTTGATGCAAGAAAATATACGTTTGTACGTCTTATTATGTACATTTTTAAATCACATTTTTTCCCCCTCAAAAAAATTAAGGCATTTTCTGTTGGAGAATCAGTTTCCAGTATTATTGCCACTTATAATTATTATTATTATTATTATTTAATTTATTGTATATCACGATTGACAAAAAGATGCAAGAATACATGTGCACAACTTCACTTTTATACCACAGTTGAAATACGAAAAGGTCGAAGGCAGCAATAGTGTTTCTAACGACCGCAAGCTTTTTTTAAAGCTCACAATTGATTTGAACATAAAAATTGTCAGACTGTTATATGTTCCTATCCTGTGCCAGTGCACCCCCCCCCCCCCACACACACATTTGTATCTGTAAGTAGAGACAGTTCTGGGCTGTGAGTATGATTTGCATCAAAGGAAAGTGGGGATGCGTTTGTAAAAAGTTCAAATCAAAACGGCTCTGGGTTGTCTCTCTGAGAGAATTTAGAGATGATCGATAAAGAATTCAAGTCAAAATATTTCTATATCAGAGTGGGTTTGGTGAAGATTTTGAAGACGGACGACTATAAACTGTTTTAGTTTTTTTTTTCCTCCTCCAAAGAGTATGGTTATATGTTTTTTTGTTTTTTGAAGGGGTGCCAATATTTCTGGAACAGAATATAAGGTCTTTTGTTCCTTGAATATGTCGAGTTTTGAAATCGCGAGAACACTTTTAGAAACCTCTCGGCGTCTCGCTCTGATTTACGTGCCTCGGTCGACAGATGTTAGTGTAACAGTAGAGGACACACTGCAGGTGAGTCTCTCTGTCGGCCAATCACAGCGCACGCTTGTGTCTCTGGGGAGGACCTGAGCAGCTCTTCGGCAGGAGCTGGAAAATGGACTTCTTTACAATTGGGTCACTCGTTCTGTTCTCCAGACAGTAATGCCTGGGGAGCAGCCGGGAAAGGTGTGTGTGTGTGTGTGTGTGTGTGTGTGTGTGTGTGTGTGTGTGTGTGTGCATGTGTGTGTATTTTTGTCCAAGTGTGTATGAATTTTGTGTTGCAGCGTGAGGAAGATAAATGAGGTGCTGAGCATTTGAGGAAGGGGCGGGGCTGGAGTCCGGTGGGTGTGGGGAATCCCTGTGGAGCTCGTGATTCGATTCGATTCAATTTCAGTGTTGATTTAAGTCGCCATGGCTCAATCAGGAACCCATGCTTTATGCATCTTGATGGGTATTGATTTTAATTTCTGTTGCCTTTTATTGTGATTTTTTTCTATAATGATAACTGGCTATCACATTGGATTTACATATCGATGTGCAAAAACATCCACATCATACTTCTGTTATGTAGAAAGGTATTCATTGTTTTTCCTTCTTTTACCTAAATGACTTACCTAAAACAGAAGTGCTTTACATGTTATAAAAGTGCTTTACATGTTATAAAAGTAGACACTATAACACCACGATAGTGAGCATATACTGTAGAATGAAGATGACACAATTTGGGATTTGGTCTAAAATGTTAAAATAATTTTAATGTCACTCACTCACTCATCGTCTATACCGCTTTATCCTGTATTCAGGGTCATGGGGGGCCTGGAGCCTATCCCAGGAGACTTAGGGCACGAGGCGGGGTGCACCCTGGACAGGGTGCCAATCCATCACAGGGCACACACACACATACAGACACATGCTTATTCACACACTACGGGCAATTTGGGAACGCCAATCAGCCTAATCTGCATGTTTTTGGACTGTGGGAGGAAACCAGAAGACCTGGAGTGGATTGGCTTTCACCAAGTATGGGGAGAACATGCAAAGTCCATGCACACAGACCCAGAGATGGAAATCGAACCCGGATCCTGGCGGTGCAAGGCCAGAATGCTAACCACTAAGCCAGCATGCCGCCTAATTTAAATATCAGTAAAAGTAAACAACAACAAAAAAAAACATGAATCAAAAACCCTAATTTGTATAAATTTGTTTTCTGTTCTTGTACAGTATATAATATAGATATACTGTATAGTGCTACTGCGTATAGTTTTCAGGTTCTTGGTGCATATATGTCTTGACTCATTTATAATTTAAGTATGTTAAATGTATTACGTTTTATGACATTTATGCATTTCGTCCTGTTTGACTTTTTGTACTTATCTGAGATGAACGAATTACGACACGCTGATGAACAGATTTTCCTCAAGCCCTTGTTACTTTATGCACTTAAACACGGCAAGTTGTAGAAATCACTCCTCTCTCTCTCTCTCTCAGTCTTCCTCATTGAACAGCTCCTCTCTAGCTCGGGCCTTCAGTGGACTTTTATCTCAACCACACCATCTTTCTCAAAGGACTATGTTTTCCTTTTCACCATGCACACAGATCGGTAATTATAGGTGTGTGAGAGAAATGCTTTTGCTTGTTGTAGCGCACTGATACATGTGACAGCCTGTTCATTAGAGTCACCGGACTGCTTTACTTAAATGTGAGTCTCACAGTCTTTGACTGTGTGTGTGTGTGTGTGTGTGTGTGTGTGTTGTGGTTGTCCTGGAATAGTGGTCTGTGAGTGCTTTTGTTTTGACTAGCCCCTAAATAAAAATAACTAAATTGCTAATTTTCATCAAAATGATAATCAGATTTTAAAAAGCAATTCTAATCGCAATTTGTACGAGGGCTGTTCGAGTCAAGGCAGGACTTTTGATCGTGCAGAATGACAGAACACAGTTCTGGGAGTAAAAACGTCCTTTATTCCTCTATATAATCCCCTTGGATTTTGAAAATTTTTAAAAATCAATAGACTTGGTTACTTTGCTTTCCTATATATATAATTTTTTTATTACATTAATTTTGTGTAATGGGCTATCTTTAATAATTTTCCAGTAACAGTCTGTCCTGGGGTGTTTCAGCCATCGTATAGCACAGCAATTACACATTCAGTTTCTGTCATCATGTCATAGCAGCTATAATCTCTCGCACCTCATTTTTCATTTCCTTGCCCTTAAAATAAAATAAAAAAACCCTGCAGTTTGTCATGTTCCTGAGAAACTGTAAATTGTAACCTCTTCTGTTTTGAAGATACCAGAAAAGTTTCATCTTCATTTCTAGATATTACGAAGCTCCGATACTGGAGACTTCTTCCAAAAATACTAAACAGTCATCACCATATTTCAGCATATCTGTGACTACACACATATTTAAAAAATCTGTTTATAAGAGTTACTATAGAAACAACACAACAAATCCCTCAATATAAACTTTTTATAGTGCATTTTATCATCTTTATGATATGAACCTGTGACGTATCCGCGATCCAGCAATGAAGCCAGTTTGATTTGCTCAAAAACAAGCACGAAGAGAAGGAGGTGGTGAGTTGAAAATCTTTCTCCTCCTCTCTCTGACCCGCAGGTCACCCAAATCCAGAAATAAGATTTGCTGCCCTTCCTAGCACCACCTCTCACCTGGAAAAATCGAAGGAAAAACTTTAAGAAGTAGTTGTCGAAGGAGTTTAGGTGTGCTTCATGGCCGCAGAGGGGTTGTTGATACTGCTTATTGATGCCTCTCAGGAAGATGAGGGACGGAGATGCAATGAAAATGTGCTGAAAGATTTGACGGCGCATACCGCTGCATAACTCTAACTCAAACTCTAACCCTCAGCCTGTCATATCTGGGAAGAACAGGTCCTTCAAACCGAGAGACCTGCTACGGTTCTGGGTCATATATGCCGTTTAAATTCTTGAAGAAATGCCTCTTTCGGTTAAGGCCTGCAAATCGAGCTGTCGAGGATGAAGATTGTGGAGATGCACTTGATCTGAATTGCTGTCAGAAGAGGGATTTTCATGGACATCGTTCTTTATTGAGTTGTCATGTCACTGAAAGTCATCATTTGCCAAGTGCATATTCCAGTTTCACCAGCGAGGAACTTGCAGACCTACAGACAACCTGCGAGCACCCCGTCGGCTGGTTAGAGGGAAACCTGCCTTTGCTCCTTACTCCTTTCTTGTTTATTCACGTTCTTTTGGTTTAATGAGGGCATTGGAGATTGACCACAGCCATTTGGCTTGATTTGCCTCGAAATGGATTGCGTTCCGTCATTACCACTGTTTTAGTTTCAGCCTGTGGTTTGAAGCACAGCCGGCTGATTGCTGTCTAATGCTCCAGTACACAGTGCTGACTTGTCAAAGTCTCTTGATTGCAGTTGTTAGTTCACTAAGAACTTGTAATAGAGTAGTAGACTTATAATAGAGTAATAGAGTTGCCTGGTTGGAAGACGCAACCAATACCAGTGCAGATTAACCCAAGTCTAAAGATACCAGTGTAATAAGGTAGGCACATGGTGTTTCCTCAGATACTTTGTCAAAAGATGGTCAGATCAAAAAAAATCCAAGAGATTCAGGTGCTAAGTTAATTCCACCAGAACAGTGGTGCAGAGACAAGTCCCGGTGTGTCCCTTCAAGGCTCCAAGGCTTCAATGCTGAGTCATACTTGAGACTCAGTGGGCATTAAGTATAGTTCATGAGTTGACAAGAAGACAGCTTTTTATATATATATAAAAACAGGGCTTTAAATCTAACATGGGCAGATTCAGGATGTCAGAAAGTTCATGTAGCATTGAAGTAGTGAGTTGACACAGTAACTAAGTAAAGAGGACTAACAAGGTACCAAAGTGGTGGTTCCTGACTCTGGCCCTGGACGACACCCGGCCATAGACATTCTAATGTTTTCCATGTTCTGCCATGCCTATTGCTAATTGAAAAAAGGCTGTTAATTAGCTGATTAGTTAAATCTAGTGTGACAGAATACTCCTGGGGGTCGTCCAGCACCAGGGTTGGAAACCACTGTACTAAAGGACATCACCTGATATCTTGGAGAAAATGTCTAAATATGGGACCTCCAAAAAAAAAAAAATTAGAAAAAAGCATCCTCCGTCTCAGAATATGACAAGGTTTTAGAGACTACATGATTTTTATAGTTTACCAAGTTGGGGGACACTTCATCTTTATCCCTTCTGTCTTGCAACCCAACCTAATTATCTTATATGCCCAGCATTTGCTCACCATTTTAGACATTGCAGGGGGAATATTAAAAAAGTGCTTCTCGCATTTGGTTTTGCTTGGAGTCTTGGCAAGAATGACCCCTTGAAAGATCAAGTTGGTGCACTATAGTTCAGTCAAAAAGACTTAATGTTACATGAAGGTGAGTGGTCAAGCCTCGACTGGCCTTAGGCTGTGACTCAGACTGTGAGAAATCCATTGTAGATGAATTGTCTATTTTCTTTAGGTATGCTTTCTGTAGACTTGGTTTCTAACAGGTCTAATATAATGAGCTTGTCAATGCAAAGAAACTAGACTTGAAAGAAAAAGACTGAGATAGACCCATCCGTAAAGTCCAGGAGATAAGACGATGCCACAAACCAAACAATGACTCAGATAGTTGTTCCAGCATCCTGTCTCCAGATTTATTTCTATGAAGTTCACCTTGGGCTGGTTCACTTAATTCAGACCAGCAGCCGACTACTAAAAAAGTTTCCCAATATCACCAGATAGCAGATTCTGCTCATTATACACGCCTGTGTGTATAGACCTATTAAACAGGAGTGCATAATAAAGCAGCAGAGCATTAGCAGGAGAACGATAGTGAGAATGAGCGCGTGTTCGTGTGAGAATGATGGGAAGTGAGTCTGTGTTCCGTCTCAGCAAAAACAGATGGAGCCCTCTGGAACTGTGACTCGTAAAACTTGTTTTTTCATACATATGCAAACGAAACATTTGGATGAAACATAACCCTCGAAAAACACTCACTAACAATGCGTCAGGCATTTTGGGATTTTCAGATCAGCGCTGCTTCCAGCTCGGGGGCCTGTTCACGCTTTTTGAAGTTAAATTGGTTCTGAAAAACGACCGAAACAGCTCCTTGGCCCTTCCTTCATTTTCCCCCTGCTCTTCTCAACCTTAATCCTTTACCCTGAAATAATTCTCATTGTCATCAGGACACATTTAACCTTAAACCAACATCCACTTCAGTAAGCACTCAGCTCCGATTTGCGCTCCTCGATCAGCCACCGGCTCCACTCCACGACTGCTTCCTGTTGGCACATTAATTAATATCGCCCCCTGTTTCACGTGGCCTGGGGCATCGGGGTTAACGGCTGCTCTTATTGTTTTAGTAAAGTGCTCTTCACTCTCTGGCACACTCCCAGGTTCCCTTTCTCTCCCTCCTGCCCCACAACCTCTTCCAGCTCCACCTCATTTCCTCCTATCACCGCAGTACATGCATAATTGATCCGGGTGCAAAGAGTGGAATTACGATGATCCGGGGAAAAACGGCAACATCATGTCTTTTTTTTTTGGTGTAACCATTTCCGGTTGGATAGGCAAACTGGCCAGCAGGGAGACTGGAAACTTTTGAGTGTTAAAGTCAAAAGAAGGGGGCAGCTGTGGCCTTGTCCCTGGAGAGATATGCAGCATTGCTGTGAAATCTGGAGAGTTTTAATGAGAGTTTCAACACACTGTGGTCTGAGCAGTACAGCTCTTATTAGGAAAAGGAAATTGGCAGGTTGCTGCATAAGAACACTGTTGCAAAATAAAATATTTCCAGAAAAAAAAAATACATATAAACCAGTGAGATGGCTCCGAGTCTAGTATTTTAAATGATGTCATTGGTTAAAGCTGGTTGTTAGGATATTCTTAAATAGCTTTGTAAATATCAGTTCTCGATTCTGGATTGTCAGAAGCTGTTGACTCGTTCTCTAACTCGAGTTCTGTTTATAGGACAAATCACAGGTTTATATTAATGCACATGCGCCACTGTTATATTTTCTATAGTAACAACTAGTCACTAGTTCGTGCATGGTGAATGCATTACAACATATATTATGGAAAATTGTGTGTGTGATTATAGATGTGCTGAATTTTTCTGTAAATTATTTAAATATTATGAAAGGAGTCTCCAGTGTCTTAAGCTTCCTGGTTATGCGTTCCGGTTTCTCTGTAACACAACAAGCTGCACGTTTGGTATAATGAGCTTCTGACTGCTACTTTTGAATATTTAAAACTTAGGAACTTGTATTGTGGCCGTCCTACAAAGTGTAGTTCGAATGAAACCTACTATGAAATCGACTATCCATCGATTTTTCCAGTATCGGGAACGTTCACAGGAATGATTGCAGTGGGCTCCGAGCCACCTCAGTCGGGATCGTCATTCACGGACCATTCAAATGTGTCACTGTGACGAAGAGTCTCATCACAGTACTGCACTCGAAGTCTTCTGTAAATGTCAATCACTTGTACTCCTTCATCACGCCTTCACCAGACAGTTCATCACAAATCCCGGTTTGGCTCGAACACCCCTCATATAATACTGTAAATAACAAAGCCGTGTTCTTCAATTTGGAAAAACGATCAACTTTAAATAATATAAAATAAAACCATAAGGATAAAAAATATCACGCAACGCCATCAGCCCAAAAATGGAAGTGGCGATATCGCTTCACGACGTCACTCACCTAGAACCCTGTTCTCCTATAAGAAGGATGGCACGCTCCTATAGTAAATGCTCTTTTTGCCTTTGTTTTTTTTTTCCAGTGCTGCATTCAGTATCTGAGGGATGATGTGAGGCAGAAACGCAATACGGGAAGGAAAAAAAAAAAAAAACTGGCTGCGTATTTATGAAAGGTTATCCACTGTGTTTCTGTTGCTCAAGCATCTGTTTCCACACCTTCTGCAGGCCACGATCGATCGGAACAGATATATTTCACTGAAGTTTGCCGTTTTTTTTTCCTTTTCCCTGATAACGAACAGGCGTTCCGGAGTGTGTGTGTCTGTACAGTATGTGTGTGTGAGTGTATGTGCTCTGTCTCTCAAGTTCAATCTACACACTCTCACGTAAAGTTTTTATTTTTATTTTTTTTTTTACAGCGCTGGAAGATAATGAAGCTTCCTTGAAAACTAGCCAGACATCCAATAGTACTGCAGTATTTTAGCACCGTAGGACTGTGCGTTCCTGCTAACGTGTGTGTGTGTGTGTGTGTGTGTGTGTGTGTGAGTGCGCGTTAGTGTTTATGTAGCTACATTTCAGCACTGCTATAAATTCTGAATGTTTGTGGTTGGCTGAGTGGCCTGCTGAAAGCTTGATATATGGGTTGAAAAGGTGACTTGCCACCGTTGTATATATCGAGATGCTGTTTTCTCTCTTGATTTCTCCTGCTCTCTCTCTCTCTCTCTCTCTCTCTTTCTCCTCTCTCACCTGCCCGAGAATATTGATTCCCTCGTCTTTTCGGAGCCCTTTAAAGGTGACTGACTGTGTGACCTTCCCATCCATTCCATTAGGGGTATTACAAACCAATCCAATCTACTCCACCTACACAAGTGCCCCTGCTTTACAATACAGCACTCACACACACACTCACACACACACACACACACACACATATTATATAGTGGCGTTAAATCAGGAACTTATTTCTTAATATCAAAGCCAGTCACAGGGAACATAGTCATAACTGAAAGTATTAAAATGAATCTTATCTAAATCTGAATCACACACTCACTCACTCTCCCACACACACACTGAAAAGATTTTTATTAAAGAAATGACATTCTGTATGGACCAGATATAGAATGTGATATAGAGTCCCATATGAGACAGCTGAGCTCCATCTCTGAACATGAAACATATCGCAATATCTCATGTAGGTGTATGAATATCACCGTAGCTGTGAACGACACTTGATTATTTATATAATATATGTATATAAATATACTGTAAATGTAGCAAAATAAAGAAGAGTGCTTAGAGAATGACGGGCTAACATGTGGTTAAACGTGTGGCACTCAAAGTTTCCCAGAAACATAGGACTTTTCCGATGACCGGTCGTATAAACAAGTGTGTTTCTGATGTTGTAGCAGGTGAAACCACTTTATTTATGACTGCCTCTTCGGGTTCAGAAGCACTTGGCTTGAAAGGCTGGAAAAGGACACTAGTCTGAAGAGTCCTGTTTCTCTGGAATGGCTCGTTTGCGTAGTTCAAAAAGTTCTGATCTCATGGGATTTAAAGATCGCTAGTAGTCGAATAAGGACTGGTTTGAGTTGATGGGAAGCCTCTGGTAACTCGAATAGTCACTCTTTACAGCCATGGTGACCAGCTAAACCAACATTAGCGCCACCACCACCACTACCACCACCACCACCAACTAAAACATTAATGTCACCACCACCACCATGTGCAACATCAACACCCCCAGCATCAACACTACGATCACCACCACCACCACCAGCTAACCCAAGACTGGCGCCGCTACCACCACCCAACATTAACCATCATTTGCAACATCAACACCCTCACTACTACCACCACCAACACTCCCATCATCACCAACACCACTAACTACAACACCTCCACCAGCAACACTACTACCACCAACCAGCTACAACATTAACACCAACAACAACCTCATCAAATCAACAACTACAACACTGCCTCCAGCAATACCACCACCAACAACACAATTACTACCCCCACAAACACTCCCATCACCACCATCAACTACAACATATACAGCACCAACATAACTCCACCACCACCAACACTCCCATCAACACCACCACCACTAACTACAACACCTCCACCAGCAACACTACTACCACCAACCAGCTACAACATTAACACCAACAACAACCTTATCAAATCAACAACAACTACAACACTGCCTCCAGCAATACCACCACCACCAACACAATTACTACCCCCACAAACACTCCCATCACCACCATCAACTACAACATATACAGCACCAACATCAACTCCACCACCACCAACACTCCCATCAACACCATCACCACTAATAACATTAACACCTTCACCATTGACAGCATCCATACTACCAATAACAACACCACCATCTCCACCACCAATACCACAAGCACCACCAACGTCACCACCAAATACATAAAAACCCACAGCAGTTATTTCATTTTAGCTACTTTCTTATGCTAGAGTCTCAAAAACTTTTTTGTCTGGCTAATTTTTTTTTTCTTGTCTAACATACAAGCCAATTTTATTTTTTTGTAAAGATAAATTCGACATATGCACAGTGTATCTCGTCCCAAGACTAAGACTAAGATGAAATAAATCTGTGTTCACAAAGAATTTCTGTCTGCTAAACACAGTGGAAGTGGAATAACTGACAGCCAATCAGAGAGGCAGAAACAATCGCACAGCGGTTTGTGTGTGTAAGAGGTGTCTCTGTAAGTTCTAATCAAAAGGACTGGACTCGGATGAGGGGAGCTGAAGAGGAAAGGACGAAGCTGTGGCAGTGTCTCAGCTTGTCTTTGCGTCTACAGTCCCATCAAGCGGGGCAGCCAGAAAGAACGGACAAACGTGGTTTTATTTCATGGGATGATGGCCCTGAAGGCGCACTCTATCTCAAGCTATTAACACTGACTGAGAGAGGAGAGGAAAGTACTTTGGTCGAAACTATTGAAAAATAACTTTACTAAAAAGTGCCAGGATAGCCAGTTATTACAGGAGGTTAACATTTACATTTTGATTTAATATGGGGAGTTCTGCATGGATGGATGGATGGATGGATGGATGACGCACCATGTTTGGTTTGAAAAATTGGTTCGACGTTGGCCATAATAAGGGCCCAAAAAACCGATTTTAGCATTTAGCTGGCGCTAAGTTGCACGCCAGCCCTGTTGCCTTCAGCTTTCAATACGGACCCAAGACTTCAGAGCTAAAGGTTGATTAATCTGGCAACAAGTGTAAATAGGATCATTACTGAGGGTTTACCAGAACACTGCTGCATGTGATTAGCACCAGTGGAAGAACACCAGAGAAAGCGAGAGACGAAGAGAGAAAGATGCATTTTGTAATCCTCTCACGTACACACATTTTTCTTCCCCCTATTTTGCAGCTTTTTAAAACAAGGCTTGGAGGCCTAGTTGTCTCTAATTGGAGTACGGTATGAAATGTGTCATTTGCTGCACATCAATGCTGAATAGTAGCAATGGTTTGGGGAAAAAAAAGCAGACACAAGGCCTCATTATCTGTTAGCATTCTGTGCAATATGGATAATTTCACTGTGGAATATCTTGGCGTCGGGTCCACACATCGAATCGTTGATTTGAGATGGTTGATTTTCCAAACGCCGTAACGTTATGCCCTGGGACTGTTTTCCTTTATAACTGAAAAGAAAAGGATTTGTAAGGATTTTCCTCGAAAAATTTATGATTTTGATATCGATATCACTTGACCAATCATTTTATGACTTGTTGTACTGGGAATATTCTAATTTATGTTCTAATTTATGCATCTAGGAAGGACACAGTCTATACAGCAGCAGTTCTCATGCATCGAGATATAATACAGCCATAACATTATAACACCAAAACTTAAGCCCAGTATTATGTAGGTCCGCTTCTGGGCCCCTCCGCAAGACTTCTGGGGATGCAAGTGCTGTGGTGTCTGGCACCATGACTTTGGCAGCGAATCCTTTGGGTACTGTGAGTTGTGGGATGGGTTCTCCATGGATCTCCATGACCTGTGAGCAGTGGTACACTGGGTGTCATTCTACAATAGCCAGCATTGACTCTTTTCTGCGATTGGTGCTGCATTGACTTTTCCTTGGTGTGAAAAGATCGGACGGGGTGGCCTTTGCCCCCCATGGGCATAGGTGAGTCTTGGGTGCCCGTGATCCTGTCACCGGTTTACAGGTATATAATTGATATTCAATGTTAATGTGTTGATGTTATTTAATGTTAGTTAATGTTCTTCTGATCAGTGTATACTGTATGTCCGTATTTAGTTTGTTTTCTTAATAATTTCTTTTCATAAAAAGAGTTGCAGCTTCAAATTCACAAGCAACCGTTTTGCACCCACGGAGAGCAGGATAATGTACACTCGCATTAGGTCCCGTCTGGGAGAAAAAAATTTGGAGGGAATTTCGAGTCCCATCTAGACAGAGGGCTAAGCAGCGTGAATGAAGACTTATTGTTCTTTGTATTTGCTGTTTTGAATCCAACATGGCCGCCGCTCAGCTGCTTTTGCAGCTCATTAGACCAGCGGCACATGTGGTCAGCGGTCAGGTCACTTAGCCTCTGAACTACTCTCTCGTCTCCCCGCTACCTCTGACCTTTGCTCAGGGGCTTGACCTTGAATGCAGTCATGACCTTGACCCTTTAATTGGGCCAGTGGTAGTGACAGCTGCCTTCATTGATCCCAATTACCCCAAGCTACAAAGTCATATATCTCTCTATAGTCATTCATCATGAGTGTGTGTAATACGCTGCCGTTGCAGAACATCCGAGTTAATCACGCGTGGAAACATGGTTACGCATCCTGTAGTGTAAGTTAGTGTTTTATGTTCATAAAACTCTTATAAACTTTGACAGAAAGTAGACATTACAGTGTTTTGCATAAACCACTTATAAACGTATATATGAAAAAAAAATGAAGTCCATAAAATGTTATAAGCATAAATATGAATTGAATTAATATTCATCAACCTCTTGTAAGCACAAATATTAAACTAATGTGTTCATAAACATCATATAAGCATTAACATGAAGCTAATTAGTGTTCATAAACCTCTTATAAGCGTAAATCTGAAACTAATTAAAGTCCGTAAAATGTTATAAGCATAAATTTGAAATGAGTTAATAATCATAAACCCTCCTACAGGCATAAATCTAAAACTAATTAGTGTTCATAAGTCTCTTTATAAAAATAAATATAAAAGTAGTTAGTGTTCATAAACCTCTTATAAGCATAAATATAAAACTAATTCATATTCATAAAATGCTTTTATATGCTAACTATATGGAATTAGTATTCATAAACAGTTTATGAACATACAATTGAAACTAATTATGCAACTATTTGGTTGGAGTCCATAAACAATTCATAAGCATAAATGTGGAACTATTAGATGTTTTGTATATAATAACTATATATATATATATATAACTTTTATAAGCACATAGTATATACAGTATGAAACTAACTAAGGAAGAAATACTGACATTATATTGTCATCGGTGTTCATAAAACCCTTATGTGCGATTATATACATATGAAACTGGCTTTTAGTAAAGATTTAAATAACCCTGACATTACAGTGCTGTTGTGTTTATAAATGCTTCTAAGCAAAAATATGAACTTTTAAAATTATATGAACATTGTGAAATGGAAGACATAAATCTGACATTCTGGTTTTGTTGAATTGTAGTTGATTTTCTCTTATAAACTCTAAGCATACGTATGAAATTAATTAGTTGAAAAAATAATAAGCAAACCTATAAAGCAAATGCTGTTTTTTAACACTAAAAATTAATTAGGGTTCACAAACTCTTATAAAAAGTAAGTAGATATTTTAATTAATGTTCATAAACTTTTATAAAATGAATAACTGGGAATATATTTACTTACATTACACGGTTGTTGTCTTTGTGAAACTCAAGCATATTTTGTATGTGTGTGTGTGTGTGTGTGTGTGTGTGTGTGTGTGTGTAGGGGTGAGAATATGAGTCAGGCACTTGTGTTATTTGTGCGTCTGATGAACCCCATCAATGGGGTGAAAACTGAAAAAAGTGTGTGTGTATGTGTGTGAGAGAGAGAGAGTGAGAGAAAGAGAGAGAGATAAAAGACTCTGAAGGTGCTGGGAGACTGATTTTGAAAAACACCTACGATGACTCTTTCATGAGCAGCATGGAGTGGTGTAGCCCTGCCACGCTCATTCAATAAGACTACAATGTTTATTATGACTAAACTACACTAGATTTTGTCTCCCACAAATTAATTTTTGTTCAAAGCTACAGCCGTATGACTAAAACCATATTTCATGAGACGTGATATTGCGTGTTAACAGTTAACGTTCATTAAAGGCAGAATTCTTTATTCTATCTACTGTTTTCAGTCATAGTTCTTTGATGATTTAAAAGACTTTTGTTTTATATAAATGACAGTAAATCATCAGAATTTCGTTTCTATGGTAAGAGCTTGTTTGTGGGAAATTACACAGCAAGTGCGCTCCACAAATGTATGACAAAACTTGTAGTCGTTGCTTTCTGTTGGCACATATTTGATCAGTGTTTACAGAAGGAGTCTCCAGTGTGAGTGCTTTGTAGAAGGAAAACCTGTAACTTTAAAGGGCCAATACTTTTAGATGTTCAAATGAGTCTCCAATGATCAAATATGAGAAGAAAAAAACAAACATTGCCTGCTTTTTTTTGTCCTTTTTCCATTTTCGTTTAAACAAGAATGTTCCGAGTAAAGTTTTCCTCTAATGTGACCTCATATGAGAAGAGCCCCGCCCCCCAACTTCTTGCTCAGCTTTGCTGTTCTATGGAGGCTCATTAACGTAGACACTGAACTGGCGCATTTGCAGGAGGAGCGAAGTTATTAGAGTTTGAGGTGTGTAAAATATGCATTATCTGGGAGGTATTTCAGCTGAAGCCTTCAGCTGTATTAACTTGTTACAGTAATAGTAAAATATGGGACCTTTAAAATTTACGACAGAACATTTTTCATTATATGCACCTGCTTTAAAAACAAGCTTAAAATTTGTCGACGCTGTCATATAAAAAAGAATAAGACACTTAAAATAACCAACTTCAGGGTGGTAAGAGTAACTGCACATCACACCACTCCACTGTTGATTACTTTCCTGTGAAAGCAGTCCTGAAATGCTTAAATCCTACCTAAATCGTAGGTTCTCAATAAGTACAACATGTCCAGCGTCCAGACTGACTCTGTGGCAGACGTGAAATAAAAGCCAGCGATAACAATGTAACCAAGATTAACTTTTCAACCGTTAAGATCTTATTTTAGCGTCCCCATGGCAAGTGGACTGTAATTGAACCGCGTGTGTGTGTGTGTGTGTGTGTGTGTGTGTGTGGAACAAGTTTGTGGCCCTAATCTCTCTGTCTCATTTCGAGCGGCTCAGCCTCAACGCCGATGGATATCAGATTTCGTCATAATCAGATAGGACCGCATCTTCTCCTCTGTCACAACAAGACAATACGGTCGTTTCCTCCTGTCCACACGGCTCAGTCCGCTCGCGCTGACGCTCGGCCCCCAGATAAGCCCGGCTCAGAGCTGTGTTATTGGACCATTCGTGATTAGGAGTTCGGGATAGAGATAGCATGGTGTGGGAGTCGGTCTTGATGTCTTTTTAAAAAAAAGATTATTACATGAACCTTACAACACAAACCAGTCTGATTGACTCGAGTGTGTTTTAGTTTTACATGTTTAATATGCCACCGCGCTCGTCTTTTTTCTTTTCCTCCTTTCATTTCCTGTTTTCTCGACCGCCCGGTCACGCCGCGCGTTTTTCCACGTCGTCACATCACGTTCAACTTTGAAGACCCTAGAGGATTATCCCTGCTCAGCCATCGCCTCATCTCTTACCCTTCTCTCCTCCTCGCTCTTAATCTCCTTCTCACTCCTTTCATCCTCCACCTCTCTCTGATTTCGGCTTTTTGATTCCCTCTCTCTTTTTGTATTCTCGAGATGAAAGTCTCGGCACGACTCCATTCTTTGCGATGAATGAGTCCAAATGAAGAGGGGCTTGGCAGGACCCCCATTACCCCTCTCCCCCCCCCGCCCCTCCACAAACACAAACTAACGCACTTCGCTCCAGGGAGAGAGGCCAGATCCGGGGGCCGTACGCGTCGGATCCGGGGTTGAGGTGGAGCTGTGGGGCTCGTGAGACGTTTGACTGTATGATTGGGGTGTTAAAAAAAGGCCTGCGGCACTGTGTAGGGTTTTTTTTTAATTTGATTTTGTGTTATTATTAACAGTAATCCAGACAGCTGTTCTGGAAAGCCGTCTGCGCCCCTTTAATACAGCACCTCACAGCGGCGGGCGGCCTTTGTATCCGAGGCCCGTGCCCACCAGAGAGCCCTCATTACACACACACTCACACAGACGCACATGTGCGTCAACACACTGGTGTCACTTTCATGATTATGCTGATGCACAGCATGGCATCGGTTCCCCGCAACACCGGGTCACAGCGTTACAGCGTCCGTGTGTAATATATGGGTGTGATATATGATTCCTCCTATATTAATCATCTGTCATAATAATTAATGGCTCGGGCTGAAGCTGCAGCTGTACCTCCTGTTCTACAAGCTTAGTGTCTTTAACATTAACATATATACACACACACACGTATACACACGCACACACAATCTCAGCGCATGGAGATCCAGCACAAGCTCTCCGTCTCTTTACTCGCAGCTGGTTTGTGATTGAGCTGTGTCTCACTGGGGGAGCTCTCAAGGCGAGACACGCGCGTCCCAAACGCTAATTAGGCCCCTTCAACAGCCTGACAACTTTAGTCTCAGTGTCCTGCACATAGAGGACTCAGCGTGTGCAGACGAGCTGCTCTCCGGCCTCCGCGTCTGCCTTCGAGTGTACAGACGGAGCGCAGCGTCACGGACCCGAGACTCGCCATGAGAGAGATTTAATGACATGTTTAATTCCAGATCGAGAGGATGGTTAGGAGAATACAGGAGAGCAAACAGAGTTAAAGAAACAGACATAGATAGATAGATAGATAGATAGATAGATAGATAGATAGATAGATAGATAGAAAAAGACAAACAGATAAATGGATAGATTGATAGATATTTACATTTAGGCATTTGGCATGCGCTCCTATCCAGAGCGACTTACATAAGTGCTTTGAAGTTTCCATCATATTAAATATTTCCTTTCACTTAGATAGATAGATAGATAGATAGATAGATAGATAGATAGATAGATAGAGTCAGTCATGCAGATAGACAGATGAAGGGATGGATGCATAGAAAGACAGATTAGCAGATAAAAGAAAGATGGATAAATAGACAGACAGGTTTGCAGGCAGATGGATAGACTGATAGATAGTCAGAGAGATGGATAGACTGATGGAAGATAGACAGACTGAGTGAATAAAAGGGAGAGTGAGAGATAGATAGACAGAGTAATGGACAAAGAGAGACATATGTACAGATAAGCAGGCAGACATTTGGTATCGAGATAGATAGATAGATAGATAGTAAAAGAGAGACAAAGCAAAGACTGATTGACTGAAAGTGTGACTGAGAGAGAGACAGATAGACAGAATAATCAACAGTCTATAAGAAGAAAAGGCACACAGATATAAATAGTGAGTTAGAGAGAGAGAGAGAGAGAGAGGTACTGTATAGGAAAGAGACAGACAGACAGACTGATAATGTAAGACTGAGAAAAGGCAGTGAGAGACAGACAGTCAGACAGACAGTGAGGGGATGTATTTATAGTTGAGGTGTTACTTTGATGTGTGTGTGTGTGTGTGTGTGTGTGTGTGTGTGTGTGTGCGTGGCTCTGTAGTTTACATGCCGAGTTAATAAGGACTTTAAATAGACGGCGCGGGGACGAGGCTGCGGCTCCTTTCAGCTCTTCTCTGCTGCACAAATTGCACTACTGAGCTTTAGAGGAATATCAAAGCAGCCCAGGGTCTAAACCCAGCCGCTCGTTAGGTGACGCTTCATTTTACCTGTCTGCCTTCAAATCAGAGAATCGCTCTGTGTGTGTATAGGTGTGTGTTTGTGTGGGTTATTCTTTATATGACACACACACACACACAATACTATATAAAATATATGCCCATTAAACAAATATATACTTTTCATGATTTATTTCTCTTTTAACGCAAATAAACCTCCGCCATATTTTTATCTCTTGTGAATTATTGTCCATGTTTGTGCCAAAACTATGACGTAAACACTCATCTGTTTATTTAACCAATTCTACAGTGTGATAAATGTTGTTTTAACTCCTTTAAGACCTTTTAGCAATACCAGTTCAGTTCCGTGTTCAGTTCCTCCCCATGTTTGTGACGGCTATCTCCGGAGTCAATGGGTGGATCGGCTATTTTGCACTGCCTGAAGGTGTGAATGAGTGTGTGTGTGTGTGTGTGTGTGTGTGTGTGTCATGTGATGGACTGGCATCTCACCCAGGGTGTTTTCCTGCCTGTTCCCAGGGTTAGACTGCAGTTCCATTAAAGAGCCTATTAAGAATATTTGTTAATAACAAATTGATAATAAGAAGGGAGTGTGTGTGTGTGTGTGTGTGTGTGTCTGTGACTTGTCACATGAGCTTTGTGTAGACCACACAAAGTGTAAAAGATGTGAGCACTGAGGCTTGTCTCACCCCCTCACTCACTCCCTCTGTCTGTATCTTTGTGCTTCTCTCTATCTTGTATTTTTTTCTATCTGTCTATCTGTCTGTTTATCCGTATCTCCATCTTCTTGTTCTCTCTCTCTCTCTATCACTTTTTCTCTCTTTCCGTCTGATCTCTGTGGTAATGAATCCTCCCTGGCAGCAAGGCCACAATGATTAAGAGCTGTTTACCGCTGGGAGACAGACAGTGTCCTTTTTTTCAACTTGTTTTTCTTTCTTCTCTCCAGTTGTTGCTTCTTAGAATGAAAAATAAAAGTCCACTGTGAAACACGTTACATATGTTCATGTTTAAATATGACTTCATTGATTTCGGTACTAATTTCTGTATTGGTGCTGTATTTTTTTGGTATTCCTTTAAGCAGACTCAGAAATCCAGAATTCAACGCGTCTATAAGACACTGAGTTACGAGATGTTCGGTCCGAATTACGAGATGTTCGGTCCGAGTTACGAGATGTTCGGTCCGAGTTACCAGATGTTCGGTCTGAGCTACCAGATGTTCGGTCTGAGTTACCAGATGTTTGGTCCAAGTTGCGAGATGGTCAGTGCAAGTTACGAGATGTTCTGTCCGAGTTACGAAAGTTTTTCCAGTGTTATAAGATGTTCTGTCTCAATCAGAAGATGTTCTGTCCGAGTTACGAGATGTTTCGTCCGAGTTACCAGATGTTCGGTCAGAGTTACCAGATGTTTCGTCCGAGTTACCAGATGTTTTTCCAGAGATACAAGATGTTCTGTCTGAGTTACGAGATGTTTCATCCGAGTTACCAAATGTTCGGTCCGAGTTACCAGATTTTTCGTCCGAGTTACCAGATGTTTTTCCAGAGATACGAGATGTTCGGTCCGAGTTACGAGATGTTTTTCCAGTTATAAGATGTTCTGTCTGAGTTAGGAGATGTTCAGTCCAAGTTGCGAGATGTTCAGTCCAAGTTACGAGATGTTGTGTCTGAGTTATAAGATGTTTTGTTTTGTCTGAGTTGCGAGATGTTTTTCCTGCATTACAAGATGTTTTTCAAAATATTCTGTCTAAGTTTTGAGATTCACAGCTGCATCGCTCTCTCCAGCCAGACCCGAAGGCTAAATCTGAATGCACCGCTGTCAGCATGGCATTGTGGGTCATGAGTTAAACCGTTGATAAAAACTGACGGAGAAAAAAAAAGAAACTTAGAAGGTTATATTGAAAGACTTGAAGATCACATGTTACTGATAAAGGTTACTGTAATATCCAAAGTTCTTCATTTTCTCCTTTAAAAAAAAAAAAAAAAAGGAAAATAGGACATGTTTGAGTGTGTGTGTTTGTGCGTCACGTGACAGTTTTGAAGCGTGACATTTTTCCATATCAGTTCAGCACGTCTGTGTGTTCGGTGATGGTACGGCTGAAGGGTTGAAGAAGGCACGGAATTCTTGTCTGTTTGAAAAGGTTGACGTTTCCAAAGACGCTTTGCGCTTTGTTTATGTGTGTGTGTGTGTGTGTGTGTATGTGTGTGATGGAGATAGCCTTTGTTTAATGAGCATCAGTTGTTGTTTTTTTTCCCCTCGATTGCGCGGTATCAGGCGAGTACAGCCGTGTGCGTCTGCTTCCCCGTTCCATATGTACAAATACTAATGAGGCCATTGGTCACTGGAGATGACAACAACACGCTGCTGTTGTCAACCTGGACGTATTTTCTTACCATAAAACATGAGGCACATGGGATAAATATTCATGACACTTCACAGCTGTGCTATACATGACCAAATCGCTGCAGATCGCGGGCTGGAGCGGCGTTCACGTCATAACTACAGATGTCCTGTGTTTATCATGTAGAGCCCGTCACAAAAATACCACTTTAATGAAATGTTTGAACCGACGGCATGCAGTTTTGTTTCGGTTAAACGTTTCAATTAAAAGTCATGGTTTTATGATATACTTTGATATCTACTGTATGTACTGTGTTTAGCTAAAGTTAAATGTTTAGTTTTAGTTCAAACTAGAACATTCGTCTCTCATTACCTTTAGCACAGATTTTGTTTCTGTAAAGGATTTTGCAGTCATTTGGGTCAAATGGCTTTGGAGTGCAACATTTCTGTGCTGAAACATGAGGGTTGTGCAATAAACCTTATTTTTCATGTCCGTGTGTGTGTGTGTGTGTTTAATGTAGGTCTGTAGTGTCCCTGATGGTCTGTTTGCCTTGCGTGTCCATCACTGAGTTTAATACCATTATATCAGGCCACTTACTGCCATTCCCGTGTGTATATTTGCACCTCTACTCTGTCTTTCTCTCTCTCTCTCCACACACACACACACACACACACACGTACACTACTCTCTGGAAGTGCAGGTCAGTGACCATATGTCAGTGTTGGCTCAATATTCCAGGAGCTGCCTATGATCTTCCAGCCTGAGTGCGCCACTTTATAGATCTGACCCCATGCGAGTGGGTACATGCACTTAAGCCTAGTGATAATGTTTATTACTGGATACATAAACACACAAACACACACACACACGCACGCTTATCGTCCTCATCTTCACCCCTCAGGGCTGCATAATAACCTGCCGTTGTTGTTCTTTTTTAGTTTCTGATTTGTAGCTCCAGTCTGTGAATATTAATAAAGGGAAGGGAACGAGAGCTTCTCATTCTGTTTACTCCGCTGAGGGAGAGACGGGAGGTATGTGCTGGTGCTTCAAAGCAGTTATGTGCTGAAAAGGTTCATCATATTCTCTGCTCCTACCCAGGTTATCGGAAATCTAGAGGAGCCAAGAAGAGGAATGCTAAGAGAATGTTCGGAAAAAAAACTTGTTAGTTCATGTTAAAAGTCAGACTGGGGGCATGGACACGATCGCTGACCTTGAGGGTGTCCGGTGAGCGGCAGTTCTTTGGCCAGAATTGTCTTGTTGCTAAGAAAGGTCCAAGAAGAACGGTCAGACTGACACAAGCTCCCAGGAGAGCAACAAAATCTCAAACATACTCAAATCAAATTACGAATTTTCACCTTAAGAATTGAAATGTTGCAAAAAAATAATTTAATCGGCATACAACGCATTTCCGCCATGAGGTTGCATGTCTGTCCAGGAGACGTTTAAAACTCGATCGCGTCAGTGGGAATCCCAACGAAGCGAGTTTTACGAATTTTTCAAAAACAAAATTTCAGTCAGCAAAAGCTGCTTCGAAAGAGTCGACCCACGATACCAACGTTGCTTTTGGCATGCCTTCAAAAGCCTTGTGATTTTTTGTAACTATGGTGATATTTTTGGGTGGCTGTAGCAGATCGTCTGCATTTACATTATTTCTTATGGAAAGATTTGTATCGCAGTAAGAATCTCACCTTAAGAACTCAAATAAAATGACTTTCGCTGTAATCCCTCTTTGCAAATTTCATGACGCGTAATACATTGAACCTGGAGAAGGATCAGGTCCAACAGCAGAACACAGAGGACAAGGTTAAGGACCCGGTCCTCACAGTGGGAAATGAGGACATGCTTACACTAACGTCGGTGCTGGAAATCATGATTGTGAAACTATCTCACAGCAGGGGAGTGTAATCTGATGAAATGGGTCTCTGTGGAGAATTTGCCCCGCATCTGGGGTCATCTGGCACATTTAGTCATAACTATATTATTAGCTTGAACTCTATAGTTTAGTGTTTTCTAACATTCCTTTGTATATATTCCTGTTTATCTCTCTCTCTTTCTCGGGTATTCACTGTGGATTACACTACAATTACTGTATATCAGCTTTAATAAGACACTCATGTGCATGTGTGTGTAAGGGGAAGCGTGTAGAGTGGGTGTGTGTGTGTGTGTGTGTGTGTTGATGTCTCTCAGTGCCATGGCAACACCGACCCCTGAGTGATTTGCATCTTTATTTATTTATTTTTTCCTAGCCGGTCACACACTCCAACTATGATTTCCTGCTGTGCGATCTGTGTGTGTGTGCGTGCGTGTGTGTGTGTGTGTGTGTGTGTGTGTGTGTGTGTGTGTGCTTAGAATGACCTGTAGACTCTGATCTCCCCAGCTGTTGTGAGCACTAGGAGCATATGTTACATTTTTGCCTGTGTGTGTGTGTGTGTGTGTGTGTGTGTGCGGTGCCCCATGTAGGGCTCATTATTTATTTGTGCTATTAGGAATAAATGCACCTGCCTCCACCCTTATCTCAGGGCTGTGATAGTATAAATAGGTATTATTATTTATTGTCAGGATTATTTATTTATTATTTATTATCGAGATGATTAATGTTTTTTTTTGCACTTTAAATCAACATTTTTTTTATTTTAATGTACAGTACATGTTGTGTTTGCTTCTGTTGTGTGCATATCACCCTTTTTATAGTTACAACACTCACTAAACTATTTAAATGCTAAATTAGGACAAAGCTAATTCCTAATTAATAAATAAATAAATAAATAATACACTCAAGCTCCGGTTGGAAAGTAATCAGTAACAAAGTGGTGGGATGGGGCATCGGGCTACGCTATTGCACGCACACACACACACAGGTGTACCTTTTGCACGATTTGCGAAAGCAAATGAAGGCAAAGTTCAGAATGATGATAACATTTGTGGGATTGGTTCTGCACATCACATGTTTTTCGTGTGACTGCGCGGGTTAACGAGCGCCGCTATTGCCCTGATTCTAGTGTGTGTGAGCGAGTCTGGGGATTGACTGGGATCTTCTCTCACTCAGAAGTACGAGTTGGGGAAAGAGGAGGGGCTCGTGGACATCACCTCGGGTCGACTGTGGGGGGAGCAGGAGAAAAAGCCTGTCTACAGCAATGCAATTAGTAAAATCACTCACACTGTGAACAGCCACAGGGGAAAAAAAAACACAGATCATTCATAATACTGTTAATATATACATCTCCAGTTTTCCCTCTGAGCTTTGATTATTATTTTTTTTTACAAGCGTTAGCTGCGAGCTAATTTCCTCATGAACTCTTCTTTACTTCTTTACTAGAGCTAGGTGCTAGTTAACTGTCATCTGAGCTCTTTTTTACTAGAGCTAACTAGCAGCTAATCTCCACTAGCACAAGCTACAAGCAAATGTCCATCTGA
>JAOVVA010000016.1:14864879-14881043 GCA_028565275.1 Leiocassis micropogon
ATCTCCACTAGCACAAGCTACAAGCAAATGTCCATCTGAGCTCTTTTTTACTAGAGCTAACTAGCAGCTAATCTCCACTAGCACAAGCTACAAGCAAATGTCCATCTGAGCTCTTTTTTACTAGAGCTAACTAGCAGCTAATCTCCACTAGCACAAGCTACAAGCAAATGTCCATCTGAGCTCTTTTTTACTAGAGCTAATTTCCACATGGAGTCTTTCTCACGAGAGCTAGCTCTTAGGTAATTCCAATTAGACATCTCGAAATCTTTTTCACGAGAGTTAGCTGGCTAGTTTCCGTCTACAGCTTTGTTCAGTTGTGCTAGCTGCAAGCTAATCTCTTTCTACAGTCTTTTTCTGTTAGCTACTAACTTATTTCACTTTTTTGGTTTAGTTCTCCTCACATTTTTATTAGAGCTAGCTGCTATCTGTTATCTGCTTATCTGTTATCTCCAGTCTTTCCAGCGAAAGTTAGATGCTAGCTAACTAGCTAACTAGTTCATTGTTCTTCGTCCTAATCCTCGAGGTGAACCTGCGGGACGCAGCTGAACTTCCTGTCAGTATGTTTGCACTTTAGGTCATGATTGACAAGCAAATGTTCACATTAGCATTAAGAATCAATAAACAAATGTGTTGTGTGTGTGTGTGTGTGTGTGTGTGTGTGTGTATGTGTGTGTGTTGAGCTTAGCGATACATTATTGACGGCCACTTCATGTTTAATGCATTCACATATTTTGTTGATGTTAATAATTTAGTGTGCACTCTGTTCAGCGGAGTGTATACACGCCTGAGTCAGCAAAGGCGTCCCTCAGGGGTGTGTATGCATACACACACGCGTGTGTGTGTGCGCGCCTTGGATGGTGTAAACTCTGGAGTGTGTGTGTATGTGCCTGAGAAGAGCCCTTTTTTCCTCCTCAGAGACTAGGCTTTTCCATCAGGGCTCACCCTGATGACGCTTGGAGGGAGGGCACGTGTGTGTGTGTGTGTGTTTTGTGTGTGTGTGTGTTTGTGAAACTCCTCCGTGTCTGGGCTTGCGCTCAAGGCACATCGGGTATTCAGTGTGGAAAGGGTCAGTGGATGTCTTTCCACTGTTTGTTAAGTTAATTCTGCATCAGAGCATCTTGATGGATGTGTGTGTGTGTGTGTGTGTGTGTTTGGGGGTATATAATAATATAGTGTGTTGCAAGTTGAGCACAGGGAGGTATTCAGGAGGGACCGTGTGTTGTGCCATGTGTGTTAAAGGAATATTTTCTCTAGAGGAGGGGATTTCTTCCTTCCCTCCTACTCCCACTCCCACGTGCTACGTTCAGCTGCAAAACACCGCACACACACACACACACATTCATATACGCACACATTCTCATATACTTCCTCACGCAGACAGACCTCCTTTATCTCTCTCTCTGATCAATGGGACTGTGTGCGCTGCCAGATTTATTTCCCGGCGACTCGGACAGCACGGCAGCTTTTAACAGACAGTAACTCACGCCGAATGGACAAACAGAGTCAGCCATTCATCTCCTCAAGCTCCGGCTCTTCACAAAACACGCACACCTTTGTCCTATGGACACACAGATCAACCATGACACTATCTCATACTGCAGGAGATTTCAGCCCGGCACCGTAACCCCCTTTACGTCGCGTCCTGAGCGTCAGGTTTATATCCGGGTCGGGATTATCCTCATAAATCCTGGAGGTGTAAATGACTCCTGAGTTCTAATTTACGCCTCTTCCTTTTGTGCGCATTGTATCTGCATGTATAATGATCAGATTTATTTCAGATTGGTATCCTCACCCTCTTCGTTGCAACATTTATTTTTTTAAATTGTAATGTTAACACTAATCAGCTCGTTTCTTTGACGGTTTTCTACAAAAGCGTCTACAAAAAGTCGTTGCATGGATTCATCATTTTTACACATTTAGACACTTTTCAACGTTGTGTTGGTCAGCGTTTAAACAAGTTGACCAGATTTTCCACCATTGTGACCTCATATAAGAAGAGCCCCTCTCTCAGCTTGTTGCTCAGCTCTGCTGTTCTCTGGAGGGGTGTGGCTCAACGGGAGATCATTTACATAGACACTGAAGCGGAGCATTTGGAGGAGGAGTGAAATTAAGTGAGTTTGAGGTTCGAGGTAAAAAAAAAAAAGCATGATCTGAGGAGTATTTCAAATGAAGCATTAACACACACACACTTTGAGGGAACTTGTTAAAGAAATAGTAAAATATGGGATCTTTAAGGAAGGAGTCTCCAGTGTGAGTACTTTGTTAGTGACAGATGTGTGCAAGAATACGTTCTCACTGACGTGACTTTTGTTTCATGAGAGAAAACTAAAGATGGTGGCAGTTTATAATTGTTTATACATGAGTGATAATAGAACTGGATTCAATGCAAGCGTAAATGTTTAAAAAGTGTGACTTGTCACTCTTTAAAAAATAATAAAACGTATAATCAGTGGTATAAGGGGGATTAAGCAATCTGTTTCCTTTTATTTATTGCTAACTTCACTGAGCTGGAGTAAGGAAGATAAAAAGGAAAGCAGACAGATCGTTCACCTCACCCTCATTAATCCCTTCATCAACAGAAATCTCGGTAGTCGTATTAAGGCGTTAGAATGTATTAGGGTTTACAGGCGTGGCACGCATCGACACTTCTGCAGCCAAGAAATTTAAGCACGTTTTTTAAATCCGTTCCTGGACGGGCGGTGTAACGTGAGGAGAGCGGTTTGTCGGTGCCAAAAGTAGGAATGTCAGGAGCCAATACACCAACTGGGGAGTGTGGAGGATCCGACTGCGTGCTGTACGCTCTAGTCTAACTAATTAGCTTGCACTTTGCTGCGCTGTGGTTGCCCTTCTCCGCTCGGAGAGGTAGCTCCTTCCCTGCGGAGTAGCGCGTGTACCTGGAGCCAGCAAATCCCATGGCTCTGGGGAGAGCTGCAGTGTACGGGTGTGTGGTGTGGTTTGGTTTTGTGCAACAAACAAGGTGTCTCTACCTGTGTAGTTTTACATCCATTTATGTGTGTGTACATTACAGTATATATATATTGTATGCGTGTTCATGAAAGCCATTCAAATGCTTGGAAATCGATGCCGCGTTGGTCAAAGGCACTTAGCAGCACTTTTTGTTGCGTTTCCCCTGTAGAGACAGTTTTCCATATTTATTAATGTTTAAACATCCCAGAGTCTCGTGAGATCAATTAATAGTTTCGATAGCAGAACAAGCAGGCTCTGGCTGGATGAATATTGAATCTTGGAGCTGCGGCTCGTCTTGATGGTTCATACTCGACTGCGCCAGCGTGTCTGGTGTAATTTGGGACGAAACATCCATAAACAATTTCATTGAAAAGGCCTTCGTGGCTCGGCAGCCAGGGCGTCGGGTAATAAATCAATCCTCCGGTAAAGGCTTGCAGGTAAACACGCTGATGTAATCGCCATCCACGCTTGCTGGAAAAGACCTGCTCTGCGCCGAGAGTCTCCAATGCTGATGCCAGAGCTCGGAGCTAATTGGGGAGAGGGCTCCATGTCTATCGTGGTGTGGGGGGTACTTAGCAGTGTTTAACTCTTTAATGTCCAAAAATGCAGTAGATTCTGACTAGCGTGAATACCTGAAACGCTGAGCAGGGCCTCTACCGAGGTTCACAACAGTTTTAATCTTATGACTTGATCCGGAAAAAAAAAATCAATGGCAAAATAATTGTTTCAGAAGAAGTAAAACACCACAAGGGATACTGTTCTGGGAAAATATCTCAATGTCTGCTCTGACATGAACCGACGTTATTCATTTTCCTCCTACAGTGTTTCCTAAAGTGGGTTATTATATATTCTAATGAATCAAATTATATGATATTGGAAGCAAAGCCTCTGCTGGATCTGAGGAATGAAAATAATAAGAAAAAACAAACGTACAGTTGTGTGGTCTTATTATCAAATGTTTATTGTGATTTATTGTGAATCAAGGTTTAATCCGTAAGCTTTGAAGTCAACATAGATACCGATGTTATTAAACACTTCCTGAAATAAAAGACGAGTCTAATGAGTGATTCTAATTATTTTAGTCATTTTACTTAGAGCACCTTTTATTCATAATTCACTGTTTGATCATTTTTGAATTTTCCCATAAGTCTCCAGTGTATAGTATGAAAACCATAATAAAATGCCTCTTTCCTCCTTTTTCTTCTATTTGTGTCTATAAATGTGCATGACCAATCTGTTCAGATATCCAACCTTGTATGATGTCATTTTAGGCAAATGGGACAATTCGAACAGCACTTCTGTCTGCTCGATTCCTGAGCTCCATTTTCAGGGTTCAAGTTAAATGTCCTGCATTCCGATTGGCTAGAAAAATGCACTTCCACAAAGAACTGTGTGTAACGGGCAGGAGTTAATTTGCATTTAATGCTATAGAGACAGAAACAGCGTGTTTGGAACTGGGGTGAAACGAAAGGAATTTCAGGAATGCCAGAATGCATGATCTGGGTGATATTTTGTCTGGAACATTATGGAGACCTCCTTTAAAAGACTTTAAAAAGGAGTATAATATGGCACCTTTAAATGATTCGTTCACTGAATCGGTCAATTGCTCCAAATGTATTACAAGATGCAGCATGCAAGTAGAATTATTAATTTTCGCATGCCAAAACAAGACATGCTAACTCAGTTCTAACTTAATGCTCATGAACAGGACTCATTTAACTCATCAGCTCGTCTGATTCATTATGATATGATATAATTAAGAATGAAACTCTGTACTGACTGAATAATTCATTGATTAAATAACAGGCCCACTGAATGACCAAGAATCGAATTAAATGATTCACTGACTCATACGAAGCAGGTAGAGCTGAAGGACTGAATAAATCAATGGAGCATGGATCAGGTTTGCAATTATGAATATGAATCACAATATAATTGTTTGTCACGCATGTTTTAGTTTTGTAGTTTAGAAAGGTATAAGCGTGACCGATGTGTTCGCGTTCATGATTCCTGACTCATTTGCAAATAGAACATTGTTGTCCTTTCATTCTTTGATGCGTGAAAGAAAGGCAGTGCAAGACACCCCGTTGTTTGGTGTAAAAGTGTTTTTATATGCTACGTGTTATTTTCACTGTTACATAACACTAGTTTTAGGCTCAGAACAAGTTTCGTAATCCACACTGGATTATTTTCTGTATTTATCTGAGATATGTATATACAGTATATATAAAACCAATTGGCTCTGAGGCTATAGGCAAATACGCAAGGCTAGGCAATCTCCATCCCTACGTCTTTCAGTCTCTTGGTCTCTTCTCGATCTGGCTCTATTCTGATCTATTCATCATGCTCCTGCTGCAGTCAGAGAGGTGGAAGGCACTGAGGTGTGAGAGCCTTTAGATCAGTGACCCAGTAAATTCACACAGACGCCCGGCCTCCTCCATCCATCCCGCCCTGGGGAGCGCAACGAATCAGCCCATGAGTATGTTTGTGTGAGTGTGTGTCAAAGCAAGGTATGATTGGTCGGTGTATAGGGGAAACCTGATTGCAGCATTGAGCTTTTTTCCTCCTCGCGTTCTCGCACCGCGTGGAATTGGAGGGCTTTTCCAGAAGATAAAGGAAAGCCGCAGACTCAAATAAGCAGTTTTGCTCAATTGATTTGAATTATACAGGGTTGTCAGCAAGCGAGCAGCAGAAAAACAGCTTTGCAAATAACAAATTATGCCACGGCGCTCAGCCGAGGGGAATTGACGGAGCTCCTGGTTTAGCTGTGAGGTCTGCCATGAGCAAGGGCAGAAAATGAAAGCAATGCAAATACGCAACGGTGAAGTACAAACCTGGTTTTTTTTTTTGTTTTTTTTAAAGCAAATTAAGTCAGACATCTTTGTTATATTTATGATTTATAAACCCTGTTTAAATGCTTTCATCAGGCTGTTGAAATACAAAAAAAATCCCCTGAAAAACCTTTTTATTTTATGAATTTAATAAAACATTTCAACCTTTTCATCCCTGAACTTTCCAACCCAAAGCACATGAATTAGTTAACCTGCAAAAAAAAAAAAAAAAAAGAGCTTTATACCACAAAAGTCTTGATTCTTACTGTATACGTCAAAAGCTGTTGGTTGATTTTCTAAAAAGTAATATATAATAAAGGATATTAATATTTAAATCATATTAATGCACACTTTTTAATACACTAGAATTTCTATAGTCACAAATGACCTCGGAATCGTTATAATCATCATAGGGTAGAACTTAAAAAAAAAAAAAAAAAAAATACATTAATTTAACATTTAAGTAAGGAGTCTCCAGTGTTAGAGCTATGTAGCAGTCATAAAAGTATTTTTTTAATGTCTTATCAACTTTAAGAGATGGAAAAAAAACCAGAAGCTGGTGGAGGAAGTATGAGGCAACAGTAGCCCCGCCCATCAGGTACTCCGCTTGTACCTCCAGGGTCCAGGTTCTATTCCCACGTCGGGGTCTGTGTGCATGGAGTTTGCATTTACTCCACGTTCTTGGTTGGTTTCCTCCGGGACTCTGGTTTTCTCCCACAGTCCAAAGACATGCAGATTAGACTGATTTGCATCCCCAAATTGCTTAGGCCTGAGTTGATAGGGTCCAGGCCCCCCGCGAACCTGCATACAGGACAAAGCGGTATAGACGATGACTGAGAGAAACCTTGTAAACACCTGAATATAATTCATACCTGTGACCCTCTTGAAGCTTGACATCAGGGCTTGATTAATCATCATGTGACGTCTTAATTGTACATAAGCTCCGCCTCCTTAAATGAATGTGTTTGCGTGTATATATATAGTATAAGCTCTCTGACACAGAGACTCCTTTAAACACACACACACACATGCACACAAACAGGTTGCTTAACCTTGACTTGTTTTTTCCTTCGTCTTTCCTCCTCCGCCTCTCCTCACACCCCTGTTTCCATGGTGATAGTGCCAATGCAGTTTACTTCAACTGGAGTCACATCGCTCTTCAGAGCAGCATCCTATGACTGCTCGATGGAGACACATTCTCTCTTTTTCCTCACTCTCTCTCTCTCTCTCTCTTTTACACACATGTCGACTTCCACATCACAGGAGCCAAAGCTCTCGTCTACGGGGCTGTGTATAGCGCGTGACAGGAACACGCTGTCTACAGGTGCATCTTGGGAGATAGCAGGTGATGGACTCCAGGAGTGTCTCCTGCCTCCCGAGATAAAGCTGCGTTCCTGATTCCCTGCTTGCACCCCAGAATTCCCTGTGCAAGCCTCCTAAGGCTAGAGAGGTTGGCGTCCGTGTTTCTGCCTGATTCTTTTCAGCGGATCAGCCAGGCGTAGAAATGTTCGGCGAAAACTCCTGTCATTTTATTTTCCTCTTTTTCTCTTTTCCTTTTTTTTTTTTTGTTGCCACTTTCCATCTGTGTGCCGGTCCCTTTCTGATGACATCACACCTCACCTTCTCTTCTCCTTCCTTCTATGCTACCTTTCTCTCTCTCTCTCTCTCTCTCTCTCTCCTTCCTTTAAGCCAAAGCGAGTTCTGTCTCTCCGTCTCCACCATGTCCAGCCTGGCTCGATATCCTTTTTTACCCCCTGCCTCCATCCTCCTTCGTCTTCTTGAATCTCAGCCAATTGAGCCATGCTACATATCTTATGCTGGCAATCCTGCTGACAATTATAACAATTACAGCCAGTTTTAGCACAGCATGCGCACACATACACACACACACACACAATATGCAGTCTGTGCCAGAGTTTTATTTGCTGGAACGCCGCAATGCACAGTGTTTAATTAGAACTAAGCAGGCGGTGTTTGTTTAATCTGTACTCTGCAATACCCATTTAGTTCCCCTCCACCCTTTTTTTTTTCTCCCCCAGCTTTTTTTTTTACTTCCACGCTTTTCCCTCTCCAGTCCTGAGGTGTATATTGAATGTGCTGGATCTTTTCTCTTCCAGTACTCTAAGCCAGACTTGCACCTCATCAAGAACGACGCGATCCACCTCTTACTGACTGTCGTTCTGTAATATAATCTGGCTTGCCTGAGAGAACACACACCCCAACACACACACTTGGCGTGCATATTACCATATCTGTGTAATACTACGCCTACATCTATCCTGTTAGACATAAAGGTGCTGTACAGAAACATTATCGTTCCCTAAGGCATAAACAACTTAATTGCACCTTCAAATATACAGCACTGGTCCTGGAGGTCCAATTAAATGGCTTTTAAATGCATGCTGGATTCACTTTTCCAGGTAACTACAGGAGACCAATACTGGCGAAGCATTTGTACCCTGAAAAGTGCCATGCTAGTGCTGATACATACCAATAAATCAAGAAACTTAGAGAACACTCTAAGAAAGGTGTAAAACTGTGCATTTGATTTATTTTTATTTGAGATTCACTGCAAATAATTGTAAATTTAAGCTAACACTTTAAAGGTCTCATATTTTCCTATTTCTGCAACAAATTAAGAAGTGTGCGTTAATGCCCCAGCTGAAATACCCCTCATGTAAATGAGCTGCTGTTGAGCCACGCCCCTCTAGAGAACTGCAAAGGAGGAGGGGCTCTCTCACATGAGGTCACATTAGGGAGAAAATCTAATTGGCTTAGCCCTCATGGTTCATCAAGTACAAAGATAAAGAAAAAAATGTCTATGTTTGAGGACAAGACCTTAACAAAAGACACTTTTTCTCCCTTTTTCCCACCACTTGAAGATTCAATTTCTTAAGACCCAAAACTTTGAGGAAGTGTTTTATGATTATAATTAATATTAAGATTATTTAAAGCAACGTAGGACTGAAATTAAAGTAAGGGTCTCACTAAAAGGCCTGGGTTGTAAAAGCTTAACCATAGAACAAGTTGTTTATATATATGATAGAATCCCATAGTTAGCACCATGTTGGTATTTTTTGCCAATGCAAGTTCCATGTTAGTACTGAAAATGTTCAAAACAATACAAAAGAATAAAAAATACCACTCGTTTTCATTTAATGTGTCTCGTTTCTGGATTGCAGTCTAATTTTACAGTACCAGTCAAAAGCTTGGACTGATTTAATTGCTCTTCAGGTTCCAAAATAAAGATCGGACTTTGGAGCAATGGAAAATGGTCATGTGATCGGATGAGTTCAGATTGACCCTATTTCACAGCGATGATCATCCATAGTGTCCACTGTACAAGGCAGTGTTATGATCTGGGGTTCAGCAACGTTAAAGGTGGTCGATTTTATTTATTTCTTTTCCGGCCAGGCAGTGTATATTTAAACTCCGTCAGTTTACAGATAGATTGCTGTAATATGTATTGAGATGAATTATCATGATCATGATGATGCAGAGCCTTGCAGAACCATGACGATACACGCCAAACAAATATTGTCTGTCGTACACAAAGCATTTCAGATCCATCTTTCGACCTTTGGAGTACGACGTTTGAAATTCTTTTTCCGATCTTCTCACATCTGGATATCTGCACACTCCAGCAGCGCTAAGCAACACTCTGGTGCTCGGCACCTGCCAGTGATAACATGTGTTCAGCTCTCCAGCGTTAATCGAGGCGATAAATAGAAAGCAGAAAAGCAGAAATGATGCTTCTGACACGTTTTAGGAGATCAAGCAGGCTAAGTGTAATGTCTGTGTGGAACGGGGCCGCTCAAATTACAGAAAGACGTTTGAATGACAAGACAAGCCGCTCAATTGGCGGGCCATTCTCTCGCCGCCTGGCCGGTTTGTCTGAGCGTTTGCGTTCAGCATTAATGGGGTTTAATGGATCTGAAGAGGTCTTTAAGCAGAAGGGCTTGTTTAAGAAAGCGCTCAAGGGCAGCGTCCAGCTGCCTGCTTTCTCTCTTTTCACACGGATGTGTTTACCCCTGAAGCCTTGTCTTTCGCTCGCTCCTTCTCTTGTGCTCTCTCTCTCTCTCTCTCTCTTTCTCTCTCGTATGAATAAGCGATGAGATTTCATACCTCACCGACCTCGGGCACTTTTTACAAGTTCATCAATCATCATCCCCCCTTTCGTCTCTTACGCAGAGCAGATGTTTTGGGGTGTGCTGAATTCTTCGGGGCCTCCTTCTCCTGACCCCTTTCATAGATCTTACTCAGCGAACAGATAGAAAGATTAACATGAAAAAAAAAGGGAGAGAAAGCACACAAACGGGTGCCAAGAGAGTGTAAAGAGCAAAAGCGAATGCTACCGGATAGCCGGGTCACGGCGAAGGGCGCATTGATCAGCTGAGACCTTGGACTTTGTTGAATGATAAGAGCAGAGGTTCTAGCTCAGAGCGTGTAAAACCCAACTATCGCTCCTTTCCGTCCAGCACAGCCACGGTGTAGTGTGTATATACGCCCACTCACACTCACATTCTTCTGGTTCTGACAGGCACCACAGTTTAAAAAAGAATATGTTATCACCCAGAGCTGGAGAGAAGGACTACAGCGTATGTTCACAACCCTTCTTTTCATCAGGCATCAACTGAAGAATGAATTTGGTTTAAATGAATTCTCAAATTCTCCTTTCAGAGTTCAGAGAACGCTCAGCTGAGGCTTTTCCTCTTTTTTTTTTCTTTTTTTCGTCTTGTAGGTTCTCATTAAATACAGACATCATGTTCGACTCTAGAAATGAACTGCTCCTGACGGTTCTTGTCTACGGTTCAGTCCAGGATTAAAATCCTGCATGCATAAATGACTTAAAATAGACTTTTTTTTTCTATTTATGGAATAAGTAAGGGGAAAAAAAACACTAGAGGGTGTGCTGTTGTTGGAAAATAATCAATGGCATCACAACAGTTTGATTTATTTAACAATCCTTTATTTCTTAAACACCAGAACGTCATTTAAAAAAAAAAAATCTGATTATAGTTATATCTAATGCATCATGCATAATCATCATTTCCACACACACACACACACACACACCCTTTCTTTCAGACAGGCTATGAAGTAGAACTATTTTAACAAAATATCCTTATTACTTATACTAATATCCTTAGTATAGATCTCTTCCAAATGGTTGAGATGTCGGTTCATGGTAAAAGTGTCGCATAAAACAGCTAAAATTTTGTGTGGTGATGCAAAAGCACAAATGTGTCAGAGCATTATGGTGCAAACATACTTGCTTTCAATAACACAGATGTGCATGCATGATGGCTGCCTTGCATATCCTGCGTTTTTTTGGTGCTTAAACTGTAGGGACTGTATAAACAGCAGGCATGCCAAAAATGGCAGACAGTTTTCAAGGGAAGTTGTACTACAAAACAATTGAAATGCCATTTGCTGTGTCTGTTTAAAGAAAAAAGTTTAACGTTTTCCGCAGTGCAAACCTAAACCGATTGGTAGAGATGGTCCAATCAGCTTAAGTTCAACACGTTTTGATGATAAAAAAAGCATATGATAAAGCGATTCAAAATTTGCTCTACCGAACTGTTGAGTTTAATGTTATGATTTAGAAACCTACAGAGCATGTGTGCAAATAAAGAATTTGTTAAAGACCTGAAACTAATTTTAAATGGTGGCCTCGTAGAGTTTGTGTTACCACGAATAACCAGTAACATGGCTTTAGACGCTTTAGTGATATTCAGGATGGCTGTAAGAACTTGAGGAATGACAAGAGTAGGAAGTGGAGCGCTTGTGCATTAGGTCAGTAGTATAATCAAAGAAAAGGGGGTGCATTTACATTTGCACACGTTACTACGCGCTCTTTAATGTATTGTCTCCGGATGCAGCAGAATGACGTATTGATTCGATCAATCAATGAAGTAAAAGCCATAAGTGCTGTTCACTACTGTAATGGTGGCACTTAAGGAGGGTGGACCATCATTCCTGAACAACTACATCACCGTATCACTCCATCCATCCAAGAGAGAGAGAGAGAGAGAGAGAGACAATATGAAGTGGCATTAAGGCTGACTCTGCTGTGTGTCTGCCTCCTTTCGTCTTTTGTGTTTTAATGATTAATGTGTGGCTAAGCAGGGGGTCCACTCCTTCATTACGCCGCCCCTCTCCTCCTCTATCCTTTCCTCTCTAACCATCCTTCTATCCATTTGCTGTTGGTAGCAATTCATCATGCAGTGCTTTGTGTTGTATGAATGTAAAGACTCATTTGAATGAGGCTGTGAATATTATCAGATACAGTATACCGGCGTGGAAATTCCTTCCTTCCTTCCCTCTCTACTTCCTTCCTTTTGTCTTCTGTCCATTATTTTGCTCTTTCTTTCTGCAGTATTTTGCTTTTCTTTCTTTCTTTCTTTCTTTCTTTCTTTTGTATTTAGCCTTTCTTTCTCTCTTTCTTTCTTCCTTTCTTTATTTCTTTCTTTCTTCTACATTTTGCTTTTCCTTCCTTTCTCTCCTTCCTTCCTTCCAAACTTTGTTTCAAACTTCCATCCTTTCTTTCTTTCTTTCTTTCTTTCTTTCTTCTATTTTTCCTCTTCACATCTTCCTTCCTTCCTTTCTTTTATACATTCTTTCTCTTGCATTTTGCTTTTCCTTCCTTCCTTCTCTGTTTCTTCCTTCTATTCTTTCTTTCCTCCTGTTTTCTACCTTTTTTTCTATTCTCTTTTGCCATCTTCATTTTTTCTCGCTTCCTTTCTGCCTTATGTGTTTTGCTCCTTTCTTCCCTGCTCCCTTCCTCTTTTTCTTTTGTATTTTGCACATTTTCTGGCTTCTTCTTTTGTTTTTTTTTAACTTCAATTTAAATTCAATTTCAAATGAAATGCCGCTGCATACTGCAACATGTATTTGCATTTGCAACGTGTATTTGCATTAAAAAGTCGTCTCCGTCTCCAAACCTGATTTAAAGGAGGCAGAGTGTATGCGTGTGGGTTAAAACAGTAATTACAGTAAATACAGTAAAGTCTTTGTCATTTTGTCAGTTGTGTTTCTGTTTCCTGACCCTACGCTAACGGCTCCGCTCTCTCTGCGCTCTCAGCACACACGAGCTCAGTGGCTCAAGGAGCTATTTTGACTCATCAAACATTCATCAGTTCAAAGCAGCATCTACAAGAAATGACTCGGCCCTGTGTGTGTGTGCGTGTGTGTGTGTGTGTGTGTGTGTGCATGCTCAGCCGTAACCTTTGGTTGTGATCCTGTAAGAGAAGGATCAGCTGCCTGACACGGTTTGTCAGTCGGTCTTTATTGCCTGCAATAAGGGCTGAGCTGTTTTTACAAAAGAAGCAATAGAGAGCTCGCCTATAGGTGCACAATTTTTCTGTGATTTCAGTCGAGAAGAATGGGAGGAATAAAGGCAGACAGCCTGAGGTGGGGGAAAAGAGAACACAGCAACAATAAAAAAGAAAAAGCGAGGATGATTGTTGAAAGCTTTAACCGTAATCCCACACGGAGTCCGTGCGTCATCTCCAGTGTCCTGATTTGCTCCGGGTCTCATATATGTTTAAAGCAGGCTTCTTGTACATGGATGCCGAAGTATTGACCTTCTTGATGAGCTCTGATCCACAGGGAACAGATCTGGAGCTCTTGAGTGCCTCCCCCAGGCAAACACTTACACACAAGCACGTATAAGGACAAAACCTGGCACCGGGATGGAGCAAGATGGGATGAGATGGGCCTGGATGGGGTGGGAGATCATATTGAATCGCTTTAAGTGCCGTTTCATGGCTCTGCGATTTAGCTTTAAGTGCGCGGTGCATTCCTCCGGGACGCTGCGTCCAGCCCTCCGGCTGATCGTACGGAAAGAGCCTGCTGAACTCCGGCGTAGCGCCGAGGTCAGGCCCGGACTCTTGAGGTTAAGTATGTTATGACTGATGAGGTGGCTTAATAGTGCACGTCTGCTCGGTTATCGATTAACGGCATGGATTATGCATGCCTTTCTCCATTTGTGTCCACACAGACGAAGCCGTACATTAGGATGACGGATGTGGGAGAACATAAACTCAGGCTCAATTGCCTTTTTGTTGCACCTCTATTGCATTATACATGATGAAATGCGCGGTCTGCTTCTTCCGATCGTGCAAACTTACAGTACAATTCTCTCGTTACATTTACGAGTGTTTTGCTGTAGTGTGATTTATTTATTTATTTATTTAAACTAACAATATAAAGAAAACAGAATGCAATCTGATTAGGTTTTGGAGTCGCTATAGAGATTTGATTTTGATTCATGGAGGCATAATGCAGTTTTGAACTATTATCTTCCATTTTTTCCCTTTTTCTTTAGATAATGTTGTTCTGTTGTGAACGAAGCACACGGTACAGTATGTCTGTAGGCGGTACACCCTTTGTAGTGAGAACATACTGTGGGAAAAAGAAAAATTAGGATTTAGCGTGACTGTTAATTTCTCTTTTAAGTGCTAAATGTAAAATGGAGCTTAAAATGAAAGGAAATAGCAACAGGAAAACATACTGTGTATCAAATATGGTTAAAAAAAATACAAAGGAAATAAAACAGACAAAATATTAATATGCATGCCTGCTTGTCCCTTTATTTATTTATTTATTCTTTTTTTTTTTTTTTACAGCAAAGCATAAACATTTTTTACCTTCTTTTCTTTTTTTTTACTCTTTCATAGAACTGTCTTCTTCTTATAATTATTGATATTATTATTATTTGGAATAAATACAATATAAATATTCTAATAATAATATAATAAATGAATAATTTAATATGTTAAAACATGTTAATAGCTTTAATAGCTAAAATAGTTTTTATGCAAGATAAACTTTGCACTGTGCACTTGTAAGTTTCATATACTTGATACACACGAATAAATAAATAAATGAATAAATAAATAAATTAATTAATTAATTAATTAATCCACCCATGCATTGTGTTAAAACATTAATCTCTAAGCATTTAAAATCTGATTATGGCATTTTCTCATGGATTGTTGTTTTTTTTTGTTCCTTTCTCCATAATCCATTTCCTTCTCAACCCTCTACACCAAATGCTAACTTTGTCCTGATTTAATTCAGTCATTGATTTAAGCTTTGTTGTAATGTGTTTTATTGATGATGCTTTGCTTTATATCTGGAGGATTGTGAGGGATTTGGGCCTCCTTCTTTATTCTTTCCCTCCGTATTAAAATTCAGGGTTTTCTTCGTAGCTCAGGCTTGAATAGACTCTCAGTCATCCGTCCTGCCATTCTCAGAGACATGAGCCGTATCTTATTCAAACCTGTCCAGACGCTCAACACAGGGCCTGTGATTTGCGCCGGTGCCCCGTGGGCGCAACCGAGCTCCGACACACACAAAGGCCCAGTGGGTGTGCAGCGAAGCTTTGCACAAGGCTCATGGAAAAACAGCCTTTGCTTGGTTGTTTACTTAACACCACCGAGATAAGTGTGGTCGACACACATTCACGCGCACACACACAAACATGTGCGCGCACACACACAAACACACACACACACACACACACAAACACACACACACATGCATTCGGACAAGCGTTTTGCCTACAGGCTGCAAACGTGGTCCGGTCTAGACGTGTTCATCCACCATACAGCCCTGAGGGGCAAAGGTCAGAGGTCAAGCTCAATGGAAATAGGAGGGAATGATTATGTTGATGTTCCCCCAGGGTGAGACTTTGTGCATCATGCCAGTGTGTGATAAGGTTATGCATGCATGAGCGCATTTTGTTGCAGCTGACGGGAACAGATTAAGCTGTCACTCCTTGGTTTTAATGGCTGCTTTTTGATTTGATGCACTTGGCTCATAAAACACTTCCTTTTAATGTAGTCCTGAACCGTGATAAAAAAATAAATAAAACAAAAAAGTGCAGTGTTGGTTTTACGATGTGATAACTTCTTATTTCTTGATATTATGCCATTATTTTTGCTCCCATTACTTTTTCCAAGATGTCTTATTTCAGCTTAATAAATGTATTAAATATTAGCATGATTTTTCTTTTATTTAATATGCTTTTTTTTTCAGATAACTAAGCAAGCCAGTTTATTGAAATTCTGTTAACACATGTATGTACAGTATGTTTAATGATTAGTACTTCTACCTTACTGTGCAAAACTCTTGACACCCTTAATTTCTTAATATTAGATTAAATCAAATGATGAAGATTAAATGTAAGAAATAGGAGCAAATGTTTTACTGTGACAGGCTGCAAAGTGTCTAAAGATAAGGTTTATGTAACAGCCTCAGAAGCGACCTCATTTCCCCTCTCATCTGTTCCAACCACTCAGTGTTCAGCATCACCAGTACAGTAAACTAATCACCGGCCTGATCATCTGTCATCATCTGC